>JAZBGX010001133.1:5869-20906 GCA_037414775.1 Zonitis immaculata
GAATAATCAGCCTTCGTGGCAACCTTTTGAGAAATTTTTTAATAGAATCTTGAATATTCAAAAATAATTGAAAGAAAAATAACAAATAATATATTGCAAAGCTTATGCGTTGTTAGGCTGCAAACAATTTTTTTTTTCCAATATTATAATTTTTGATTAGGACCTAAATCTATACATGGCACTGGTGAAAAACGCTAATTAACCTGAGTATATAAACATTAAAAAAAAAAGAAACAAAATAAAATAAAAATCCACATTCTGGATAACAATATTCGAGAAAAATTAAAAATAATAAAAACAATTTTGTGCTTTTCAATTTGAAAAATAAAAAAGAAAAACGAAAAACAAAAATTACATATGTATAGAGAAGAATTTGAACAATAAAAATGAGTTGGCACGATGACGTTCATATTCAAACACACAAAAGTAATCAATTAATAGACAATAAACGTTTACTAATTGTTACCATAATAAAAATAAAATGTTTTTTCTTTGAATTTTTTTTTTTTTTAATTATAATAGGAACCATAGTATGCCTGCTGCTAAAAACTTTTCGAAAAAAAAAAACCGGTCGAAAAATGCGTATAGCAAATGAATAATTTAATTTTTTAAAAAAAGCTCTCCTCAAATGTCTCAATTTTAAAACTAGCGCTTTGGATGAAATTTGTTTTTAAAAACAAAATAATCTTAACGAATGCTCTATGCATTAAAAGAAAATGATTCCAATGTGAAAATCCAATTCGTTATTGTTTCAATGACAACAAGAACAAAGAAAGTGTATAAAATACGTTATCAAATACGAAAAATAAAAATAAAAATCAGTTCTGTACTGTTTACAGTGCGAGATCAAAACTACTTGCTTTGGGACTCTCTACAGGATATACAATGTATTCAAAACAAGAACGTGATGGTTATTCTTGGCCAAAGTTACAACATATCCCTCCGATGTTATCTTTAAACCACAGCAACGTGAAACCTACAACAACAACAACAAAAAAACACCATAAAATATTACACATATTTCAATTGAAAATAAGAATAATCACTTTAACATATGGACATTCAAATTCAGATATAAGACATCCATCACGTGAAAATACAGCAACATGAAAACGATTCCCATGTGAATCACCAATTAAAATATCGCCAGCATCGGATATATCAATGCCATTTGGGAAATTTGTTATACTTTCACATCCAATACGACGTAAAAAATGACCTTCATCGGTAAATACAACTACATTATGACCTTTAAAATCACACACATAAAATTCTTTGCCTATAAAATCAAAAGAATTAATTATTAAATTCACTTGTAACAAAATAAAACAAACCATGAATAGCAATATCAGATGGTTCTCTCATAAAATCACTACAATCAAACCAACGGAGTAAATCACCACTTTCACTGATAATAAAAACAGTTGGACTGACACTATCAACAGCTACAATTTCACCTTGACTTGTTACAGCTAAACCAGCAACAATATCGATATATCTGATGGCGATTTTCTTCAAAAAATGACCATTTTTTGTGAATATTTGCATTCGTGATCGTTCATTACCACGATCACAAACAACATATTTACCAGTTGTACGCATAACAGCCACTTTTCTTGGATACCATAATTGACCTTCATCTTTACCAGATGTACCGAATTGAAATTTAAAGACACCCGATTTATCAAACACCTTAAAATTTATCAATTAATTTCAAACAGGAATTTAATTTTTTTTCGATAAAAGTACTTACTTGAATACGATGGTTATTAGTATCAGCAACAATAATGTCCTCCTCCAAGCCCAAACAGAAACCATGTGGTGAATTAAATTGACCTTTATTTGGTCCTAATTGTCCGAATTTGCTGCGTATTTGCATTGGACTCACTTTATTTGAACGTGTATGAGCTAAATTAGGATTCGGTGTTGGAGCTGGAAGAATATTAGACATAGGATCAGTTAGGATATCATCAGGTGTTGATAAAAGTGGTGAGGTGGAGGATGATACACCACCAAAACCGTTGATAAGTGAATTTGTTAGATTTAAAGTAGATGGAGATGTTGAACGACCAATAATTGCACCATTTGATAGTGTATTATCTGCATTAATTGAATATTGTACAATAAAATCTTTTGATTTTTAAATGAGTTTAAAAAAAAATTTCGTTTTATTATTACCTGCATTCAATCCGAGTTTGGCAAGTGAAGCGAGATTCTTATAAGCAGTGTCACTGGTAAGTAAATCAGCTATATTGAATTGTGATGTTGGTGATGTAGCGGCACTATTTGAAGTTTCAGCTAATGTCGCCAATTGGGCAAGATTATATTCGGCAATACTTGAAAATCCAGATAATGTCGGTGCAACAGCACTAGCAGATACAGTACCAGCAGCAGCAGCTGCAGCTGCAGCAACACCAACTGCATTAACTTGTTGTGGTGCAACAGTTGTAGTAATAGGTAATGGTGGACTTTGTGTTGTCAATGCTAAATTTTGTATATTATTTGTTAAATCACCATCGAATGATGATTGCATTGATGTTGGTAATGATATTGGACTACTATTTGTAATTGATGAACCTGTATAGCCATTTGTTAATTGTTGATTTACATTCAATGGTGGTAATGTTTGTAAATTAGCATCATCATTCAATAATATTGGACTAGAATTACGCGATTTTGTTTTTTCGGTACGAAATTCACCAAAATGTTCTTTAACCATTGATTCAAATGAATTGTAATCTGTATGGAATTCAATTTGGAAATTCTCTTCAAATTGCGGTGTATTATTATTTAATTCTTGTAAACGATTACATACAATATTCCTTAAATACATAATTTCAGGAACTGTTGATATTTCTAATAGACGATTTGTATAAGTTCTAGCATCATCAAAATTACTTATAGTTTTACCAACTTGATCATTCTCTTTCATTATAATTAATTCACGTTCGTGATATAATTCATTCAATTTTGATAGAGCATCATCACGACACTTTTCTAAAATTGCTTTATAACTTTGGTATGATTCATTAATTAGATCACGTGCATTTGAACGTTGATGTGCTAATTCTTCTAAGCAATTATTCAAATTTGTCGACATTTTAAATAATTCATCAACTTTATTTTTACTATCATTCAATAAGCCCTTCAATTCTTGTCGAACACGAATTTCTGAATCTAATATACCCTCATAATGATGTTCAATACTATTATGATCATTCTTTATACATTCAGGACATGCGGCTTGATTACATGTATTACAATAATATATCAGATTCTCACCTTTATGAAATTCACATTCTAATGGTTTATGTACTGTTATTTTCAAACCATCTTTACGCATATCATCTAATGCAACAACTTTATGGGATTCAAAACAACGCATATAATGATGAGCTGAATCACAATGATTACATAATAAATTATGACATGTATTACAACGTGACTTGGCAATTTCTTTGGCTGTACATGATGTGCAATGTAGGTTTAATGAATTTGAAACATCGGATATATTTGTTTTTGTTACGTCCAATGGTAGAGATATCAATTTCTTAGGACCAACCTGTAAACAAATGAAATTTCTTGACAATTTGCTACAAAATCAATTGTTTTGCTAGATAAGCATTTTTTATATATGACAGTTACAATAATGCTGATATTCATAATTGTATACACAATTGACTATTTCTATAAAAGTGAAAATCAATATATATTTAAAAATATATACTAATTTTGAAGAAAAAACAATTGGAGCTCGTTTGGTATATAGAATAAATATTGATATATGAATCAATTATTGTTAATGCACTTCATTCTAAATAGTTGGATAAAAACTAACAACAATTATGTTATAATTTCGATTAGAAGTTTACCTTAGTTTCGCAAAAACAAGTTGGACAAACTATAACAGTTTCAAGAGTACCAGCATCACCGCCTTCACCAACAAGTTTCTTATCCAAACATTGTTCACAAAAAGCATGTAAACAATGTAGCATTCTAGAAACAACAATAGGCTCCCTAAAAAAAAATTAAAATAATACATAAATATTTGAATAGATTAGATGATCTAAATTTTATATTAATCGTATCTATAATAATAGTTTATAAATTTATTTACCCGCACATGCCGCAATTATCGGGATTAGCTAATAATGCATCTTCTAAAGCTTCATTATTACAAATTTTCGTAGTAGTTTCAAATATTGTGCCTGATAGATCGTCGAATTCTTCAATATTTTCAATTGGTGTATCTCTTTCATCATTGTATTCATCACCATTCGTACACATTTTTGTTGATTATGGTTGTTCAAATATGGAAAACAAAACAATGAATTCGTCTCAAAATATTTGTCGCTTTTTATTCGTTTTTTCTTCTTCAATATATCTATCTATATATATATATATGTAGATCTATATATATATATAGTTTTACAGTTGTCGTAGGCCACTTCTACTTTAATCTTTTCGGTGGTATGTTTTTATCTAAAAATATAATAAATTCACAATTTTTTTTGTTAATTATAATTTGATAATTATCGATATTAAATTAATGCAACAAAAAAATGGAAATTATCGATAATTTTTGAGTGAAAAACGTACCAATGCCATGACGAGCAAATGTTTAGCAAATGGCGCGCGGTGCGTCTTTCAGCGCAAGGGCAATAGGTTATTGAATAGACGTAATGGCGGATCTGCGGGGTAGAGGGGACGAATTATATCCGCAGACCCGGGGAAAATCGTTATAAGCAATTCTCGACTCTATAATAGATTCTTATAAAATCCAAATTTGATTCGAAACATTTTTACATGTTATAATTATATGTTAAATAAAAAGAATTGCGCGCAATGCCCATTACAATGTTTTTTTTTACAAAAATCGATTTTTTTCGATTAATTAAAATAACTCACCTGTGGAATATTCGAGATTTTTCAACGGAATAAAAGAAATTTGAACATATTGAAAAACATTCATTTGTTTGGTTACCATAAACAACACCTCTATCAGCCGTCTTGATTTACATTATATAAAACACTAATTTGGCAATGAAGCGCAATATCACAGGACCGGATTATCATTAATTTTTAAATATAGGATAATAATCGGAAGGATTATTTGGGAATGGATAACAAAATTAAATAATTCTAATTACACTTTTACTGAAAATTTTATTGATTTTTTTTAGTTATTCCTATTAGATATAAAAAACAAACACTGTTTCTTTCTATTTTTCTCCCTAAAAATAATACAGAGCAAAAGTTGGAAATTTTGTTGTCTCCTTTATTATGTGAGTAATGAAATGTTTACAATTTTACTCAGTTATAAATTAAATAATGTCGAATAAAATAAATTTAAATTTTTCCATGTTTGAACATTTCACATGTCACATTTTCTTTTTTTTTTACACTTTTGCCTCAACTAAGTAAGACGTTCTTTAGTTTCAAAATCAGAAACTGTACAATATTTTTATTTAACAGATCAATCTATAATAATCTATGGAAAAGAACGTTTGGTAAAACATGGTAAAATAAAAGATACAAACTGCCACAACTCAACAATCATTTTTTTTTTTTTTAAATATTAAAACTGAATCTCCACACCATATTTCATATATTGTCTTTGCTTTGATAAAATGTACACTTGAGGCAGTCTAAAAAACAGTGTGTATTATAAACACCGCACTTTGGTTAACACAACTATTATTTAACAATTTTATTTATTTATTTTTTTCTTCTAAAATGATAAAAATAGTCTGCTCTGTTTTACAATATTTAGGAGATTATGAACAGATTAAAAATAATCATAATAATAATAAGGAGCAGGATAATAGTAATAATAATAATAATGGGGACTCTGAGACAAGGGCATAATAATGATTTTACATTACACTAAGAGAATACTTACAACTTAAAATTTACACAACATAAATAAGTTATAACAGGACAGCAAAAGTATATAATTCTCAGCAATAGATTTCGTTTACTTTTAATTTTAGATTGTAAATAATTTTCAATATATTTTCATTATTATTATTATTATTATTATTATTATTATCATTATAAAAGAGAACCAGCCTGTAAAACAATGTCAATATTATTCACAATCTAAAATTTTCAGTAACAATTTTACATTAAAAATTCTTTTATCGTACAATTAAAAAAAAAACTATGGGAGTTCGACAGATCTAACTATTAATCAATTAATTAAAAAAAAAATTAAAACATTTTTTTTTTTTTAAATAATGTAAAATTGTTATTGAACAAGGCAACAGAGGCGATGGGATTTGCTGCTGTTTTTTGTTTTGTTTTCAAAATTATCAATTCAAACAAACAAAGAAGAAAAAAACTGGGGAAAGAAAATCACGGAAACTGTTGCAGCATTTTACACTTTCCCACGAAAACTGCAAGAAGCCACAAGAATTTAAGTGTTTCTCTATACTATCGTTTTACTAACAGACAGAATCAGATTTTTTTTTCTTTCTTTGACCCGTTTACAAAAACTTCAAGAAACAGACGAAAATCAAAACTAGAAAAAATATATTAACAAATTTTTGTTTTCAAAAAAAAAAAACTATTAAAAGAAAATGAGAAAACTGAGATGAAAGAGAAGTTGTAAATCCAATAAGTGCCTTTTTACTGTTAAATTCAACAATCGCTCATACTGGATAGGTTTTGTAAGTACTCTTCTCTGATTCTCACTTTTTTTGCTTCTATCATTCGTTATAATATTATCAGACGCAAAAGTATATTATTTTTGTCAAAACTTATGTAATAATAAGAATAATAATTAATTAATTAAAATAAAAAAAACAAAAGATAAGATTAATATTAAATGAGAACACGAGGACACTGCTAATATGCAATATGTACAATCATTAAAAGGAATGAATGATGATTTTTATTCATTTACATATACTTCATGACGAGGTAACGAATGTAGATTATAAAAAAAAAAATCAATAATAAAACATTTACTCATCATCATCTTCGTCAACTTCATCATCATCATCATCACCATCATCATTATCAGGTACAGGCATCGATTGTGGTTGTGGTTGATGCTGTTGTGGTGGTGGTTGATTTAAACCACTATTCAATCGTTTCTTATAAGCAGTCATTTCCTATTCAAATCATATTCAAATAAATAAACAATAATTACAATTATTAATTAATTTTTACCTTTTCATAACGGGCTTTATCTCGATCAGCCATAGCTTCATATTTACCTTTAACTTCGGAATCAGCATCTGCCCACCTTCGACCTAATTCTTTAGCAATATCACCAACTCCGTATTCAGGATTTAATCCTTTAACTTTAGCACGTTCGTCATTACTGAACCAAAAGAATGCCGACCTTTAAATGGAAACGGAGACAATATTAAAAACCAACCGTTTTAATATACCAAAAAATAATCTTATAATTTGTTCAGAAAATTGTAATTTATTTTGAATAATTTCCAAATAAATAATAAGTATACGAACAATTTTCCTATTATTATAATTTTTTTTTCTATAGCACAGACTTTATTATCATACAATTATAGTTGTTGAACAAAATAAATTGTTGATAGATCAAACTGTGCTCTAATTGATGGAGAAATATAACTTACAATGAACGTTTCGGTGCATTGGGATCTTTAACTTGTTTCCTCTTTTTGCCACGTTGTTTTTCACCTTTGGGTGGTGTATAATTCTTCATTTCATCGTCATATCGTTTTTTATCATTTTCAGCCATTTCATGGAAACGTTTCTTTTCTTTATCTAACATTGTCTAGAAACATTTACCATAATTAACAAGAGAAAAATTTTAATTAATTGTTCTAATTTATGTGTTATGTCTGTCCTATTTTTATTTTCTCTCTATAAATTATCGCTCTAATAAAAAATTTAAAAAATTTCATATAAAAATTTAGACCCTCGTTTATTTCATATTCGGACATCCGATTTGATAAACTTGAAATTGTTACGATAGTCGGTACTAGTTTATCTCATTTCTTGTATTAAATTTTTGATAGGATATTTCAAAACTAATGTAAGTGTACGTGGAGGGAAAGGGTTCATGTACCCCATTCTCGCTCCATCCCAAACGAATTCACCCTTTTTGCACCCATCCCCCTTATCACCATTGATTTTCAGCCTTGCAATATAAAGCGGCGCTTGCGTGAAATCCATATGTACGCCTTTATAATTTCGTCTCGATAAATCTTAAATTACAATTTTTTAAAAAACATTAATTTCAGTAAAATTCCAATAATTTTTTTTCCCCAAGTATAATTAAAAAATATGAATGTTCAATAATAAATAATTATTAGAAATAATTTCGTGAAAGGCCTTTTTGCTAAAACATCAAAAATTTAACAGTAAAATAAAGAAGAAAAGGTTTCTTTTAATATTCGCCGGCGGAACGTTTGAAAAATAAATCAATCCCCCTTTTTGGCGAATTCCAGACCGATTTGAATATTTAAAATTGTCGAACCGTTTTTCTACTTGGCAACAATGCCCTCTCTATCTCGCTCTCACTCTTTTGTCGTGGAGAGAGATCCAGGAGGCTGTCTTTGCTACGGCTAGAGAGTTTGTTAGTTGCCACACACCGCAGATGTAGACCCAAAACCTGTTTGCCTTCGCCAAGAAAACGAGATGATGGTATGGCGGTATGGCCAGAGGCCGTCGTCGCCATATCCATCCATCTTTCTCTATACAATTTTTTTTTTCTACTCTCCCCTCTATATAAATCTTGTATAACATATTTCGCGGTAAAAATTTCGATTTTACTAATAATTTTAATTGTCGGGAGAAAATTAATTGATATGAATGAAATGTCCAAATGTTGAATATTGAATTCCGGACGCTGTTGACTCATACATACTACGGTGGTGGAAGGCGGCAGTAGCGGTGGTGGCGGCTGCGGGAAATTACGCCGGGCGCTGCTACACACCAATCGGTCTTATTGATTCACTTATTTGCGTCTTTATTAGAGTGAATTGGTGGGCCACGACAACTTTTATTATACAATTCTGACTATAATTGAAATTGAATTTGAGAGAAAAAATTATTTACGATTATAATAAATAAAAATAAACTTAAATTACATTAAACATTATATGGCGTTCAATTGAAAAGTTGATCTAATAAAAATATGAACGAATTTCAAGTTTAGAAAGACTGGAATTGAATAACAAAAACTTTCCGTTACAACATGTGTTTCGTTCTCGATTTTCTAGCATTGGGAGCTTTCAATAAATTTTGCAAGACCTTCGAATTCATTTTCATTATTGAGTATCTCCATCGAATTTAAACAAAAATGCTACAAAATAAATAAAATTTTGGAAGGCTTTCATCATGTTTGTTTTGTTCTTCTTATTGATTAGATTAGTAATATATGATTAATTTGAAAAGAATTCTATTGTGGATTTTTAACAAACTAACATCACCTATTTTTTCCCCGGTCTTTTCTTTGCAATCTAAAAGGTTATTGGCATAAGTCTCATGGTCATTAAATTACTGGCTGAACGAGTAATGTCGACAGAAAGGAAAAAAAACAAAAAAAAATTCTATACTGGCCCTAGGCTAAATATAAAATTAGGAGGAGCTTGTGCAAGATTTTCCACAACTTGGATGATGATAAGCAAATTTCATGAATGAAATCAAGTTAGACTAATTCCTTTTGTTTTTTTGTCATTCAGCATGTAGGTATATATATATTTTTTTAATTGTCGTTCCCTATAATTATGAGAATCAACTCACCTTCCATCGTTCGGCACATTTTTTGGAGAATTCAGCAAAAACAACATTCTCTTCTGGATGTTTCTTTTTATGTTCTTCTCTACAAGTTTGTACAAAGAAAGCATAGGCGGTCATACGACCCCTTGGCCTAGAGTCACCTTTACCACGCGGCATTCTGCCTTTGATTGTATTTGTTGTTAATACTGTCGTCACCTGCGGATGCTGCTGGTGTTGTGGGTGGTGGTGATTGTTTTGTTGTTGATGATGTTGTTGTTGTTGCTGATGCAACTGTTGATGTAATTGTTGTTGTTGTAATTGTTGTTGTTGATGTAATTGTTGACGCGCTTGCGCTTCGACAAGAGCTTGATGATGATGTTGAATTGCCGCCTGTTGGGCTTCTACTTGTTGTCTTTGAACTTCCTGGTGTTGCCTATGGGCTTCTTGATGATGCCTTTGTGCTTCTTGGTGATGCCGTTGGGCTTCTTGTTGTCTTTGAACTTCTTCTTGTCTAGCTTGAGCGTCTGTTTGCTGCTGAAGTGAGAAAAAAAAAAGGAAATATATACTTGAACCAATAATTATTTAAAATATACGTTTTTGAATAAAAATTAATAAAATAATAAAAAACATGTTGGATGTAGTAATAATATGTTATTGGTGGGCACACCTAATAACGAAGACCACCTGTCTTGACCTCTAGCGAGATCTAGTAATGACCCTAGTGTTGGGGTATTAATGCAACAAACTAATGAACTTACAATAAAGCTTTATCGTTCACTTAATGACGATAATACAATAACAGAATCAATTCAATTTGTAAACGATAATATGTGTATCAGTGAGGACACCAATAGAGAACAAATAGACAACTTCCTGAAGAGACGGTCTTTCTATTTTAATTTACATTAGTGTTTTTAATTATGTTATGACAATTATTCTAAAGACACATCAGATGTACAACTATTATTAAAATTATATTATAATGCACATTATTATTGCGGTTCAATTCAATAATTTAATACGTTCACGATTTTACCAGGAAAAGTAATTTCGAGAAAAGGTTCAAGGCTTAATTTAATTACGAAATCTCGATGGAAGATAAACCAATTTCTAATCATTATTTTTAATATCGAACATTCTTTTGTTCAATAATAATTACATAAACTTTCAAATAACAGTTCTAGAATAGTCTACTACAATATTTTATACTTAAAATGGAGTGAATGTTGTAATTCTACGAATTAACCACCCCAAGTGTCTCGTAACAATCCAATAGCTATGTTGTCAATTAACAAGAAAAAAAAAATGGACCATTTTACCACTAAAAATGGTCCACAATTACAATGAAGAGAAAGGAAGACGAAGAAGCAAAAAAAAGATCGTTGCCGGGTGCACAGTGGTCGAGGGTCAGAAGACAGGTAGGCGGATTACAGTCGAGAGGGTACAGCTTACGTACCGAGGGAGGGGGAGTCTGTACAGGTGGCATGTTTTGTTGTTGCTGAGGCTGCTGTTGAGTTTGTTGTTGTTGTTGCATATTTTGCATTTGATTATGAATTGAATTATCAGCCGTTGGAGGATACCACCATTGGGCAGGTGGTGGTGCGGTGGTTGGTGGGCCGCCACTCAACCGATAATCATATCCGCAAACGCCTGCCGCCGGCGACGTCGTGACGTTAGCAGCTGTGGTGGCGGGATTCTGGAAGCTACTAGCCATTTTGTAAGAGAACAGCTGGTGAGTAGTTGCAGAACTACCACTACTAACAACAAGGGCCTCATGTGCCTGTTGTGGTGATTGTTGCTGCTGCTGTTGTTGCATTTGTTGTTGATGAATTAAATGTTGATGATGTATATTTTGTTGATCAGCGGCAATAGCCGCCCCTGGCCACCACATTCCGTCGTCTCTAACACCCCAGGCGCCGCGGTGCTGTTCTGACATGGCGGTCTTTCCCCCTTGTTAGCCCACCATCCACACCGTTTACAAAATTCACCGTACTAACGAACAATGAAACAACCCTCGCACGTTTGCACGCATCCACACTAACACATGCAAACTTTCTAAACACAATTCTATTAGAAACAATCATTCAAAAAGACTACACATTGAATTTATTTAAATAACTTTTCCAATCAACCTTTTTAATAAAATAATTTTAAAATTAAACGAATCACAATTAAAACAAACCACCGATCAAATAAAACTCAACCGAACGCGGCAACTGCTACACGAAATCTGGCAACACGGAAAAAAACAAGTGAGGGACGCCAATACCGGCACAACGTCAGCGCCCTCACACGCAGCGGAATTAATAGAAACTTGCGCCGGCATCTATTCCTCTGGCCCCGCTGAAAAAAATACAGCCAACATTGTTGCCACTCTATCCAATAATTCTTACAATGGCAGATTTTTTAGAAAATTTATTTCAAAAATAATTGCAATTTAAAAAAAAAAACGTTGAATAAATAAAAAATACTTAAACACAAATAATGTTACCGAATTATAATATAAAAATTAAAAAATATGTATGATTATTAAAAAAAAAAAAAATCATCAAAAAACTGACCCAAAGAAAATATAAAAATTCAATTGTTTTTTACTAAAAAAAGATTTTTTCTTTTGTAGCAAATTGGGGTTTGTAATTTTTTTTTTTTCGTCAATTGGGATGGCAACAATGTTGGACCGGTCGATAAGACGGACGCGAAAGAGCTCCCAGGTCCGCCGTCACCGCCGCCCGCGGCTCTACAATTAACTCTCACGACGCCTAATCATCAGAATCAACCATTCCTCCAAAACTATTTTAATATAGTTGGGAGATAATGGTAGGTGGTAGCGACGGTGGTTAGTGGTGGTGGTGGCGGCGGTGGTGGGTCGTCGTTGTGGTAGCGGCGACAATATTTACACTTCCGAATAAAACATTAGATTTTACTTTCCCCACCACGATTTACACATACACACAAAAAAAATTCATTACTATGTTTTTTATCCAATAAGTTTAATTAGTTAATTAGATATTGAAAAAAAAATTGAATAATCAAAATAAAAATGAGAGCAGCCTTATAGCTCTCGCTCAATCACGATAAGGGTGGACGATTCCCGCCAATTTTGTCTAATAATGAAGACCAACACAAAATCCCCGATATATAATTCATAATTTATGGATTCAAATGCGTATACATACCGTAAACAGATGGAAAATATAAAAAGAATCTTTTGGATTCTCAAAAAATCGAGAATAAAAAATCCAACTGGGCCTAATCATAAAATTTACTCACCTGAAATAATTGATGAACGCTAAAAGAACAACAACAACAACAAAAGTAGGAATATATTCGGAAATACAATAATATTGGGGAAAAACAAAGACGCAATCGTTCAAAAAACAATGACCTTAAATAACCTTGGAAAAAGCGTAAAATTTATTAAAAATTAATGAATAAGACTTGTAAGCAGTAGGGTTGTTATTAAATTGAAAAATAATAATAACAACAATTAATACCCTTAACCGTTTTAAGTAACATTCTGAAATGGCGGCAAAACAATTGAAATCTAAATAAAATTGATAAATGTACCTTGATTGATGACGTCATCAATAAAAGTCGCATTAAAAAGGCGCCAAATAGTCTTTAATTAATAATAAATTAATTGAAATTGCATTAATTTCATTGGAATTGCATTAAAAAACCGATTAATAATGTTGAATTTAGTCCGGTAAACATTATAATAGTATAGGGAGTATATCTACATTGTACAAATGGAGTCGGTATATATATTTGTATCGCTAGTGTATTCCATATGAACACAAAGCAAGTCGAAAAACGAACATCAATAAATGGAAAACTACGTATCGGGAAAAATTGGAGCTTTTTGGAAAAAATTCTAAAAATATTTTTTTCAATTTTTTTTTTTTTTCATAAAAATCCACCGCTTTTAAATAATCGAAAAAAATGTTTTTTGTCGGCCGTCGCTTATACCAATGCAAACCTTATGGCAGCCATTTGCTGTCCGTTATATACACAAGGCAATGGCAATTTGATCATTTTCATAGTTTTGTTTTTAATTGAAAATCTTTATGTATCAAACTATTTGTTAATAAAATATAAAAACGATTAAACTATATAATTAATAAATTTAAATTAAATGACAATATCTATATTTATGTTTAAATATAATGAAAAATTTCTTACCTGATACAAGCTCGAAACTACAGTGTAACACGGCTTCGTATTTGGACCCCACGCCACTTATGCGGTGTATTGGAGAACATAGGCACTATAACGAAATATTCTATTGGGTAATTTTGAATTTACCGCAAAAAATTAACCAATCAACAAAATTCGTTTCGATTTTGTTACGTTTCTTTTGATATCCAATAATATTCCTTGTTACACAATAAAGATGAATGACTTGGTTTGTGTATAAAGATATACATATATATATAAATATACACTAATACATACGTTAATATTAAATACACATACACCATGGATAGTGATAAGGGGCGGGAAATTATACCATGATACTAATACAACCCCCTGACAATTTATTTTATTTTATCAATTCAATTTCAAATTATAAACAAAACGAACAAAAAAAAAAAAATTGAACGATATTTTATAATCAAATAAATGGACCTTCAAAAAATGTACGTGAATATTTCAACAATTATCGAAATCAATTTATAATTTTCCATATATTTATTTCAATACCCTAAATCTAGTATTTGTTTTTTTTTTAATTATTGGGAAAAAATAAACAATTGTTTCGAATTATCAACAATCGGTTCTTAAACTAATATTGAATTATAAATATAATATTAAAACAATTTGGAATATTAATCTAAAAATTAATGATAATGTCGCCTATTTAATTTATTGTTATTAAAATAATATGTTAATTATCGATAAGGCAATTATATAGAATTTATAATTTTTCTATATAAATAAATTAGAGACGTTTTACTGGTTGCATAACTCACTTGATTGAAATAACTATTATATAAATAAAATTACTTTCCATAACAATGACAATAACAAATCAAAAATTCGATTACATTAAGAAATTTTTCAAATAGGTAAATACCTCATATTTAATTTTGGTGATATAATAATTATATAATTATTGGCATCTGGCGTATAGTGGGTTGTATAGTCTGATCTATACTTCCATTTTCATGGAAATTCAATTATTATGCAATACAGTATGTCCCAAAAACTTTAACATAAATCTAAAATAGAGTAATGAGTATGAGCATTAATTTCTACATAACATTCCCCATTTACGGCCAGGACACACAGAACGTACTTTTACGTGCGTTGCAAAAAT
>JAZBGX010001134.1:1961-12870 GCA_037414775.1 Zonitis immaculata
GATTTTGATGGTAAACTTTGTTAAAAGTCGATTCTAATGGTTCTAAGACAACGTGAAAATAAAATGGCATCAGAACAGCCACTAAAAAAGAAATTACGTCGTGGTGATAACACAAATTCAACAACAACACCAACAACCACAACGACACCAACAACAGATGAACCTGATTTTATTCATAATATAACAGAGAATGGTGTACGAACATTGAATTTATCACATCTACCACCTAATATAAATGAAGATGATATATCAACATTGAATACATTAAATTCACAATATAATAATGAAAAAATTTTATATAGGACTAGTGAATTAAGTGAAAGTGAATTAAAATGTGATGACACAAATAATATACTAGAAAATATAGTGGAAGAAGATGTAGATAATAAAAAGGATATTCCATCAACTGAAACAACAAATTTGAATTGTGAAAATATTTCAATACAACCAGCACCGGATATTTTAATAACAAATTATCAACAAATCAATAATATAGATGATGGTGATGATGATATCAATAAAAATGAAATGATAATTGAAACAATTAATGATATTGATATTGATGATTGTCAATTATTTCAAAATTTTTTAGTAAAACAATGTTTATGTCAAATAACGGATGCAGCATTAAGGAAACCATTTGAGGGCCATCAAATAATTGATAATAATGGTATTAGTAGAATAGCTATGTTATGTGAATGGTCACAAACGAAAGTATTACAATTTCTATCGAATTTACAAATATTATTCGATGTTTATTTAAAACAAAATAATAATGGTTATATATGTTCACGTATTGTTAGTATATGCAATACATTTGTACATAACGAACATAATTTAATTGAACAAATTATATCGTTATGTGAATTAAGAGATAAGTATATTAATTATTTGGCAGCTAAAGTTATTAGTAGTTTTTTAATAATAGCAAAAACGAATATTAATAATGAATGGTTGGAGACTATAATTAATTTTTTAACAATTGAAAATATCGATTTTATTAAAATGAATTTTTCGTTAGAAATAATTAAACGTGTTGTTGATTGGAAAAATGTTGAAATTCATATATTAGAAGAATCAACATCACAATCACAAGATATAGCTGGTACAAGTAATAGTAATGATAATTGTATAACTGTACCATTAAGTGATGCTGAAAGTTATGATACATCATCAATTAAAGGTTTAATTATAAAAAGTTTAGAATCGAAATGGCCGGAATTAATAAATAAAATTCAATATTTAATCATCCATAATAATTCAATAGAAGCACAAACTTGTATATTAACATTTTTAAGTTTATGGGAAAGTACGATATCGGTAAAGGCGAATTTAAGTGTAATTGATACAAAACCATTTCATGCACATTTAGAGAATTTTGTTAGTATGTTAAATAATAATTTACCACCGATTATATGGAAACAATTATTATCATTATTTAATGAAGTGTTATGTTATGGTAGTACATTAGCTTTGCAAGATATGTTGCCAGAGGATACATGCCAATTGGCACATTTAATTGTACGTTATGTTAAAGATTATCGTTTATTAGATAGTTTACCATATCGTCGTAATGAAAATTTTACTGTAAATAGTTTTGTTGGTACAATACCATCATTAAATAATTCAACAACAACAGCAACAACACAAACAAATATTGATAAAACATTGTTACAAAAAATGACATTATTAGTATTAAAATCGGTAGCAATAACAATCAAAGAGACACGTTCAGATAGTTCAGATTCTAGTATTGGTTCAGATGATTACGATTTTTCGCAAGATATGCAATTGATAGCACGTTCAATTAAAGATGTTTTAAAGAAAGTCGATTTATTCATCAAAAATAGTTTGGAATTTTTACCGGAAACATCGTTTTCGAAAATTTTAATACATTTATTCAATGATCAAGATGATTATATGATTGAAGCAATGGTATGTACATTAGATATAACGGCTGGGATATCATATCAGAATGCTTTAGCACCGGATTTTATAGCAATGCTAAATCCGGTACATTCATTTATTGAATTTCTACGTATCGTTAGTCACGATTCAGATGTATTATTAGATTATTTAGTTAGTAATGAAACATGCTTTCTATTATATTTATTAAGATTTTTAAAATATACAAGACGTTATTGGGATCGATTTGTTAGTAGTTGTTATGAAGGTGGTATTAGTCGTACAAATGAATTAGATAATACCATGACAGTACTAATACGACTTAAAATACAAATTGAACGGCTCGTCTCCAAAGATCTCTTTCCATATAATATTAATCCTGTATTAAGACTGCTAGAGATTTGCGAAAGTAAATATGAAGGCAATGAATATAGTTGATTGGAAAATTTCTAATTAAAAACTGGTTCTATAGTACAAAAAAAAAATTTTTATAAAAAAAAACAAAAATTCCAATTCGATTTAGTTTTAATATAAATGTAGTAATTTTAATTATTTTGGATTAATTTACGAGTTATAAACTTGTGTTTAGTTTAATTATTTAGCAAAAATGTAAAATAATAATCTCTAACTTATTTCACATTATTTATTTTATTATTAAATAAGTGTAACAAATGTAAATTATAGTTACCTTAATTGAAAATAATTTAGTTTTTTTTTTTGTTTCTTAAAGTTCTTGTAAATAATTTTGTATTAACTCAACTAAATGCAATATTAATTAATAAGATTTTTGGTTATTAATTTGATTACAATTATGGTCTTTTTTTGTTATTTTTGTTTGTTCAATTGCCATATAATGTGCCTACAAAAATTGAGTAATTGCAACTGTATCAAGTGCAATTATCACTTCAAAATTGTTATAAATAAAAACCTAAAACAGTTGCAATTATTCAAAGATGGTATAATTCAAAATTGTATATAAGAATTAATTACATATGTATTTGAATTTGTTCTCTTTTTAAACTTTGTACATATTGTAATGACGTATTTTTTTATAAACTAATACAACACATTTTGATAGAAAAAAATTACGTTTTTTTTCTGATTATCAATTAAAAAAAAAAAACAAATAGACGAAAGTCTAATTATCATAATCTTCATCAATACAAAGATTATCATCTGTATTCTGTACATAATTATTATTATTATGTGAAATTGGTATAAGTGGCGGTGTATTATCGCTACAAATTGGTAAATTCGAACATACTTCTTCAGTCGGTCGTGTTTTAATCGCCGATATTAAAGGCGGTACAGGTACGGTTGTGGTTTCACTATTATTAGTTGTAATTCGTACATTTTGCGATTCATTATCATTATTTTTCAATAAACTATTAACAGTGAAATTGAATTTTTTTGGTGTTGTTTCAATATCTTGTTGATTTGTTGTTGCTGTTGTTATTTTAGATCCATAAATAATAACTGGTGTTCGACTAGTCGATGTACTTTGTTCTGTATAAAAATTGGCAGTTATTTCCGTTTTATTTAATATGTCTATTGTTGGTTTCTTATCAATATTACCACCATCACTATTACCAGATTCATCTAATTTAGCCAAATTCGCTTCATAAAGAGCATTATTTTCATTATCTTCTTGTATACTAGCATCTGGTATATTTTTAACTAAGTCTTTTAAAAAATCAAATCGGCTCTCCGATAAAATACATTGCTTCATATGGGACGGCGTTAATGTTTTTGCATTTCTTGTTTGTGTTATTTGCATTGATTTCGTCAATAGAGACTCGACAAACAATTCTAGAGTTCTAGGTATATTTCATTAAGGAAAACAAGATCCAATAAGTAATAGAAAAAAATTACATTTTTCCTATGAATATATAGAGAGAAAAAAAGGATATAGATTATTACTGGTACAGCTTGTGCTACTTTCCCAACTTCTTCATCTGTTTGCATAATTTTTTTTATACGACCCTAAAAAAAAACAACCCCTAATTCAAATTTTTTATTCTACAATAATCAATTAATTTACCGCTGGAAATCTAGCATTGTATTTTTTCTTTTTAGATGGCATATTGTGAGAATAATTAGTATTTTTCTTTAAATTTATTGTCAACAAGCACTTTTGGAAAAATTGACAGTTATCTATTTTCGAGGTTATGTGACTTTTGTTAGGGTTTTTTAATGTTATGACATAAATACAAAAATTACTAAAAAATCGTGGGAATTAATGCAACATAAATCATTTATTATTTTTATTCAAAAACACGTTTATCATGTAATATTTTCCCAGATTTCAACTAATTTCCCGTATTATTCACTAGCAATTATTTATAATTATAGTGAATTAATTTGAGGTTATGTTGCACAAGTTGTTGTAAACATGTCTCACACGGATCGAGTGGTCGTTTTAATAGACATGGACTGTTTTTATTGCCAAGTAGAAGAACAACTTGATCCAAATTTGAAAGATAAACCCATAGCGGTTGTTCAGTATAATGCATGGCGTGGCGGTGGGTAAGATAACAGTCACAATAATCGAAGAATACAATTTTAATAATTGCTTTTCAAGAATAATCGCCGTCAATTATCCAGCTAGAGATGAAGGAGTAACACGACATATGCGTGGAGATGAAGCTAAAAGAAAATGCCCCTCAATCAATCTAGTACAAGTACCTGCAGTTCGTGGAAAAGCTGATTTAACGAAGTAAAACAATGATTAAAATAAAATAATCAATTCAGTTATTGTTTATTTTGTTTGTAGGTATCGAGATGCTGGTAAAAGAGTCGCCGATGTTTTACAAACATTTACACCTCTACTTGAACGTGCTTCAATCGATGAAGCTTACCTTGATATAACTGAATTAGTTAGAACTAGAATTAATAACGGTCTTAACGATTTGAAAATTGTTAATATGGTAAATACGTATGTTGTTGGTTGTGATACACAAGATTTTTTGAATAAAGTCGTTTCAAATTCGGAATTTGGTGAAGATAATTTGAAATTAGCTGTAGGTGGTTTGATAACAGAAGAAATTCGTAAAGAAGTCCAACAAAAAACTGGTACAACTTATTATTCAATAATAAATAATGATGGTTAATGATCGAAAATTTTAGGGTATAAATGTTCAGCTGGTATTGCCCACAATAAAATTCTAGCAAAATTAGTTTGCAGTTTACATAAACCAAATAAACAAACAATTCTACCACAAGATGCAATCGATGAATTCTTTACAACTGTTCCAGTATATAAGGTCAAAAGTTTAGGTGGTAAATTTGGTAAAAGTTTAACGGAGGATTTATGTATTGAAAATATGGCACAATTAGCTAAATTTAGTGAGAAAGAATTAGCAAAAAAATACGACGAAAAAACAGCGTAAGCCGTTTCAATTATTAGCGATATAGTTATTGGATTGATTGTAAAATTTATAGGAATCGGTTGTATAATATTGCACGTGGTATTGATATGGAACCTGTTACATCGAAATTTCTATCGAAATCGATAGGTTCATCGAAAAATTTCCCAGGTAAACAAGCTTTAATTAAACCGGAAGAAGTTGAACATTGGCTATCGGAATTGGCACAAGAAGTTTACGAGCGATTACAAAAAGATTTGGATGAGAATAATCGTAAAGCTAGACAAATGATTGTTAGTTTTACACAGGATGTTGGTAAAAAAGAAGTTAGTAGTTCGAGGACTGTACCATTAATTTCGTATGATTGTAAAAAAATTGTACAAACTGCCCTAGATGTTGTTCGAAAGTTTTGTTTGGAATCAAATGGTAATTATGCGATAAAACATTTATCTATTAGTGTTGGGAATTTTGGGGATGTTAAAAAAGTTAGGGAGATTACATCGTTTTTTAAAATTAATGATGCAAGTAGATCTATAGCACCGAATGAGAAAAATATCGAAAATTCTAATATTGACGAATCAGTATATTCGGAATCTACTGATGAATTAGATGAAAACGAGGACGATTTAGTATTCTTTAGCAATCCCATAAATGAAAATAAGGGTAACAATGACGACAATTGCAATAATTCTAAAGTGAACACACCATCACCTACAATGTCGCCGTCTAGTTCGTTCTTTAACAAATATTTTACGAAATCGAAATCAACCGAACATACAGACAAACAAATGGAAATAGAAGAAAATCTAGAACCATCGACCAGTCAATTTTCACAAAATCAAAATAATACAACTCAATTATGTACTGAATGTAATAAATTGATTGAAATTTCTGAAATTACATCACATCAAGACTATCATTTCGCATTGAAACTAATGAAAGAAGAAAAAACCCAACGTAATAATAACGTAACGATTATTGATACGAGAAAAACAACGAAAAATCATAAACGTAAAGCTAGCGAAATGGCAAATAACAACAATACTTTATTGACATTCCTTAAACAACATGAAAATATCGATTGTGATAATGCGGATGATGTTGAAATTTGTCCAGAATGCAATAGGAAAATTAAAAAAGATGAGTTCAATAGTCATTTAGATTATCATACTGCGAAAAAATTACATTTAGAATTAAATTCTACGACACAAATGAAAATTGTACAAATTAAAGCAAATCAAAAGAAAAATATTGCAAGTGTTTCAACATTTTTCAAGCCTTTATAAAATCAATTTATTGTATTTATTTATTTAAGTTTTAATTAATTATATATTTTATATCAATAAATATATTTTAACGCACGAAAAAAATTAGTATTACAGTATAAATTAGCGAAATCCATCAGAAAAGCCTTCAATTTTTTTACTATTTGTTCCGTTTTTTGCATACAAAAAAAAAACGACTGCAATTTACATTAGAATCACAATATTGATAATCAATTATTAATAATTTCGACCGCCTCTATTATAATTCGACCGTCCGCGCCCACCTCTAATATACCCACGTCCGCCACCTCGACCGCCATGATACTGTTGATTATGCTGCTCTTCTTGTACATATTGATCAGCATATGTTGTACGATTCATCTGGAATGAATCGTAAGTTTTCGGACGTTTCGAATTCTGTTCATAACTACCGGCACTATCAAAACTACGATTATTATCATAACCACGACTGTAATTACCACCGGAACTATTACCACGATTATAATTACCATCAGCACTATTACCACGATTATAATTACCACCAGCACTATTACTATTATTATAGCTGTTATTACCATAAGTGCCAGCACTATCGAAACTACGATTACTTTGATAATCGTTATAATTCGATTTATTCGAATAATTGGCCGAATTATCATAGCCAGTTGTATATGAATCATTACCTCTTGAATAGTTTTGTTGATTATAACCGCCACGACCACCGCGATTACCGCCTCCTGATGGTCCAGGAGTACGTTGTTGCCATGATGGCATTTCTGGCGGTGGTGGGGCTTGTTCTGAAGTCCGACCACCACGATCTGGAACCTGAAACCGCACCAAAAATTTAAAAAGAATCACATATATTATTTTTAAAATAAAATTTATACCTGTCCAATTATAACTTTATTAATTGAAGATTGTGTATTTTTCCTAACTGACGAGCTACTAGTTTTCTCAATGATTGCAATTTCATCGCGAGTCGCTATTAAATCAGCTAAATCAACATCCGGATCTCCTTTTAACCGTTTACGTTTCTCTGAATAAACGTTTTCAAATAATTCATCTTTACCTTTAGTTCTATCCGACCACTATAAATATTTTTCGAATAAATTATTTTAATATTAATATTACACTAATCTTAAAACTTACTTGAAACGATTGAATTGTAACATCTAATCGAGTCAATAACATTTCACGTCGAATTCTATATTCATTATGTAAATCTTTATGTACCTCATTCAATATATCCCATTGTTTATCGGATAAATGACCACAAAAAGCTGGTTTACCTACTAATTCAGCACCAGCTTTCTCTACAGTATTTTGAATAGATGGTGTAAGCTTTTGTAATAAAGTTTCCATTGTTATATTGGGTGGTGGTTTCGAGAAACGGAGAGTCATTAAGACTTTCTTCAAGGCTGCTGCTTCCTCAGTCTCTTGCTATAGAAATAATAACAGTTGAAATTTAATTTTTAATTAATTAATTAATTAATTAATTAATTAATTAATAGAATACCAATTTCAATTCGATTTTCTTTTCAGGTTTCTTGTCTTGTAAAATTCGAGCCCCCATTAATTCTGTCATCAAATAATCTAATAATAATAATCGATCGTCAATTGTTTGGAATCGATCCGATATATGTCCATGCGTTAATGAATTATAAGGACAACCTAAAGAAAAACCGATGTATAACTCATATTCATATTCTAATCAATAGTCCAGTCAAATGAGGATTTGAGCAGATCTTGTTACATTTGGTCTCGAATATCTTGTGTAGCAGATGTCGGAATAAAACTTTATCAATATTCACAGCTTATTTTATTTTCCGTTCCGAAATTTCGCCCTTTTTCAACCTCATTTGACTGGATTACAATAATAAATTACAATTTTACCTAATTCTTTTATGAACGAACTAACTTCCATTATAAATGTAGTTGAATCTTCAAGTGTTGTAATAACATTGACTTGTTCATCTAAATTAAGTAGGACACGTAATTCGTTTGTTAAAAAATTCACCAATTTTGTAAATTCGATATTTTTTGGACCTTCTCGTATAGACGTTTGGAAATTGGTTTTATTCTTCAAAGGACCATCATAACTGAAATGAATATTTTCCAATTGAAAAACACAATTAAAAGAAATTAGAATAATAATACCCAATATCTTGTAGATTATTTATTAATTTAATATCCATTTTGTAAATTTTATACAAAGTATGACCCGGGTTCTAACCAAACAAATCTGACGTTTAATCATAGAGATGTCTATTTAGAGCGTTGAGCCACCTATTTAGAGTACATAAATCGATTTTCTCTGTCTGACACATGGAGTGCTTGGGGGTGCTACGTGTCCCTTGTAAGTAATTGATGAATATAAAAGTTATAAAGACGGGTCCATAAGATTATATAATTGAACATTGGGTCTGCATAAATACGTTATTGAATAAAAAAATCAATTGCGTTATTTTAATTTTGAAAAGGTTGACTTTTAATTACAGTACGCGATCTCAAAAAACCCTAAACTCAGTAGTTCATAAATTGATAGTAGTTCAATTGTTGCTTTAAAGTGAGGTTATGTTTACAATTAAAAAATTCAAAATTTAGGAAAGTGATTGTATTAATGTTATTATATTATTATTTTTTAATTATAAAATACAATTATTTTTGATTAATGTTGATAAACAAGACTAATGTTGCTATGATTAATTCTCTAAAATTAACTAAAGAAGATTTGAATTTGCAATGTAAAGAAATGGCTGTTTTTCTTTTAGGAAAAATTTTAGTACGTAAATTAGATGATGGTAGTCTATTAAGAGGACGAATTGTTGAGACTGAATGTTATTTAGGTGGTGAAGATAAAGCGTCTCATTCCTATAATGGAAGGTTATTGAAGAAAAAAAAATACGATCAATCTCTAATTTATCTAATTTCTGATTTCCAGACAAACGCCTAGGAATAAACCAATGTTCATGCCATCAGGAACAACATACATTTATATGACCTATGGAATGTATCATTGTTTCAATATTTCTAGTATCGAACCAGGAGCTGCTGTATTATTGCGAGCTTTAGAACCTCTCCATGGTCACGATATTATGCGTCAATTACGCTCAGGTTTCATTGATTTTTCTATCGAAATTATAATTTTATATGAATAGTCTATAAATGATTATAGGTAGAAGAAAAGACAATTCGAAACAAATCCATGATAAAGATTTGTGTAATGGACCATCAAAACTGTGTATAGCTATGAATATTAAAAAAAATAATTGTAATATGTTGGATTTATGCTGTAATGATTTATTATGGTTAGAAGATGATGATGATGATTCGAATAATGATATGAAAATCGTTAGAACAAAGCGAATTGGAATCGAATCAGCTGGATTTGAATGGGCCAATAAACCATTACGTTTCTATATTTTATCGAATTCTTGTGTTAGTAAACGGGATAAAAAAGCAGAACAAGAAGTGAATATTGGAGCTTTGGGAAAATATGAATAATCGGTTATTATTAGTACATATAATTTATTGGTTTGACTGCACCGCCATCCGGCCTTACATTTCAACATGGCACACCATATGTATGTGTAAAATAATTATAATCTAATATAATCTGTACATAATTTGTTAATATTTATTATTTTTTTTAATCTAATTATTATCGATTTAATAGATCCTCTACAACTTGCATATATATATATATATATATATATAATTTCTGTTTTCAGATAAATAACATTATTGAAGGCATACAAAAATACCTCCAAAACAAGGCACTTCAATATAAAAAATCATTGTCGCATCCTTAAAGAATCCTGAATTGTTATACATAAAAAAAAAAACAACAACATTACAACAACAGATTTCGTGCAACACAAAAAAAAATTGCGTCTTTTTAAACAATTATTGAGCCACAATTATACCAAAAGAACAAACTATCTCTTGGCGATACACAAAAAAATCGATATGCAAATTTCACAATTATTACAATTTTCAACAATATAAATATTTATTTTTTAAATATTAATCGAAATACTGTTTTTTTCTTTCTTTTTTTTTAATTAATTACAAAAAGTTATAATAAAAATAAAAAGGCTAATCACAGAATGCCCAAAAATCACAATAATTAATTTAGGAAAAAAAAGAATTACAATTTAAAATGGAGACATTCTGTACAATTTAACGTTTTCAAAAATCAAATGGAGAGGTATGTTTTTCTTAATTCAATTTTCAACAATTAATTTCGACAATTTTAGGATCGTTCACAATTATTTAATAATAATTAAAAAAACAAACATGGAGGGAAAGTCATTCATTCCACATACTTTACTGTATCACAGCCAAGAATTCACATGGAAAATATATAATTAT
>JAZBGX010001135.1:0-20878 GCA_037414775.1 Zonitis immaculata
TAAATATATATTATAATTAATTAATAATATATAGTATACTGCATTGATTTGTATTTATTAACTAGATAGCTGTTTCTGTAGTTTAAAGTTGGTTTATAAGAGCGCCCTCGTTAGTATACCGAGAACTAAAATTCTCGACTTTGCGTTTGTGTGGTTGTATCGTAGACAAGCTGAATTTCAAAAGTTGGTTCATTTTTCAATTATTGCCTTTTTATCTGTACTATATAATGAATGTAAAAATAATAATAAATTCTGTTAAATTAATATCACATTTAGAATACATATGTATGTCTATATACAGAGCCTACCAGACAACTAGTTCGTTAGACGTTTATATATATAGACTTCCCAGTAGTAAAATTTTTTGAAACCTTGCAAGAATAGATTTTGGACAGCGATCTATTCATTTAAAATATTTTTGGCTCTTTAACATTTCCGGTTGTACCGGAAGTGGTCATCAACTTTCTTATTTCAAATACAATACCCAGGATTTTATTTAATTTTTAGACTACGTAAAAATGTTAGTTTTTAAGGAACGGACGTATAAGCGAACCTTAGAGTACGAATCTAAAGAAACGCCTGTTAGTGAAAACTTCCAATACTATATCTATATTTACACTGAAATGTGTCACTCACTTGTCCCATACTACGTTAAATTGAGGACAGTTTTTCTTGTAAAAGACAAAGGCTACCCACAACCGGGTCTATATCTTTTATTTCGCGCCCAATGCGCCCGTGGCGAGTGCCTCTTTCGCCACGACCTTGTTACGGCACTGTAAGCGACTTTGTAGCACCAATAAGAAAGTAAGCAACAGGGCGACTCAAGTGGTGACCATAAATTTATGGTTGTGACTATTCGTTTATAGATGTCGCTTCAGTTGGAGTACGAGCGCAAATTACAAATTATAGCAGCATTAGATACAATACTTTATCAATTTATAATAACTATTAATAACTGTTAATAATATTATGGTGAAATAATTCCATAAAAATAATTGATTTTATTTTTAGATAACTAATCTAATCATTATAGTAAGTAATTTTAATAAATTGATGTCTCGCAAAAAAAAAAGAATCAATCAGTTCTTTGTCTTTAATTTCTTTTGATGATTCTTTGTTAGAAATTTTATTAGGTATACAGCCCACAACTTAGAAGAAGAAGAAGAAGAAGAAGACTAAAGTAGAAGGCGAAAGGTCATGACTTAAACTCCCCATAGTCTCAGTGATTGAATTATTATTGTACATTGTTGGATATACAACAGCTAAACGACAACAACAACAATATAACTTTTCTTTTCTATTTATTTTATTTTATCAATAATTCTATTTGTTCAACTTTACTTTCACTATTTTAATATGGTTGTTTAGAAAAATCATTACTTGTATTTATAATAGTTGGATGACCTCTCTTATTCTTATTATGTACATTGTACATAGATTCTGGTTTTCGGTACTAGAAATAAAACAAAATAAAAAAATTCCACCTACACATATTCCTATATAAAATAATCATGACTAAAATTGAAATTTGCAAAGGTGGCAGCTTTTACTTTCACAGGCACATATATAAATTTCGATTTATAGCTGGTTTTTTGCAAAAATATCACGCTACTGCATCAGCATAAATTTGACTGTACTGCCTAGTATAGTTCATATCATTTCAAAAGTACACACTTGCTTACATTGACAAATTTTCTCATACGCCGCCTACTATGTTGGACTCTGGCAACTATTCTATTATGTCTGCCATCTCAAATCATTGGCGTATTAATTATGTGATAGTGACTGTATTTCAATCAAAAAAAAAAATTAAAAAATTAAATAATTATTAGGAGAATGTTCAAAAAAATTGTATGATATATTTGTACATGCCATCAGGAAGTAAGATAGCTATTGCGGAAAGAGTGCAGCCCGTTAATAATTATAAGTATACAGAAATATTCACAAAATAAAATATAAACGACGCTTATACATTTTTTTTCTGGTGGAAGGAAGTGCAGCTGAGCTGCATATGATTGGTTCACTTGATCTTAACAGGCTTGTTTGTTTTGTAAAGAAGCATGCTTCAACAAAATCTGCCGATGTAAGCAGCGATGTTCCTTTGACTTGAAACGTATTATAGCAAGTAGTATAGTTTCAATTTTTTCATTATAGTAACGTATCGTTTTATTTTTGATTTAGCAACGATATACTTTTGAAAAAAACTATCTATTTTGTCTATTATTGTTATTATTTCGTTCGGTCATTGAAATTACATTTATTGAATATATAAAATAATTTAATATAATAATATAGGTGGGCTTTATATGGATGGGAACTATTCGATTCTATTGTGAGAGTAGGCTGATCGCCAATTTCATCTTTTAATAATTTAAATAGTAGGTAGAGAAATGATGGACCTAACTATTATTAATAATAATAATAATAATAATAATGATAATAATAAGAGAATATTATCGTTTTGGATATGAAACTGATGATGTTGGATGAAGTTCAGTAATCTTCAAGGTCCGTCAAGGACGAATTTACCTACACGTTTAATGACATCATATTTTTTCATTTACTCCCTTATTCATAAGAAAAAATAATCCAATGTTAATTATTGATTATTAGTTGCACTGTAGTTTTCTCTAACATTTTTTTCTACAATAATTATATCAATAACACGTAGTAAAGATTATAAATTCAGTTATAGGTAAGTGACATCATTTTGTAAAAATAAAATTGACTAGGTATATTATTGCCAAACTATTTTAATTAATTTAGAATTCTTCTTCGTTTCGCTTTGCTAATTTCTTTAATATAAAAGCAGAGTAACAACAACAACAAGTTTACGGCCTTGTAAGATTCTCAAGGCTGTGAACAACAGAAACTATTGCATCCCTATAGTGGACGAACAAGAAATCAGACTGTTATAAAATTAGAAAGGATGACACAAATCCTGTTGTTGTTTTTAATTATTACGAATTTGTTTTTTTTTACGTATTTCAACTCAAATAGTTGACGTAATTCACAAATAACAATAAAACAAACCACAATAGAAATCTAATATAAAACAAGGCCGATTATAAATTAACCATTATCCTGGATGATATCTATTAAATATGATAGTTTTATAAATATTATGTCGATTTTTATTTGAAAATAATTGCAGTAATTTAAAACTTTATTTTCTTTATTATATTTTCTAATTAATGGACTTTGTATAACTATACAGGTTTCCTCAAAAGTTGTGCCTTTTACAAAAATAATGAGCCAGAAATCGAATTCTAAGACGAAAAGTCTTTGGAAATTTTTTCATCTAATTTCGTTGTTGATTGAATTGAGTGTAGCCAATCAGAGGATAAGCTATTGAATAGAATTTTCTCTGATTGGCAGCTTCATTTTATCAATAACTAATTAACGGTACATCAGGTGCAAAAATTCCAAGAAACTTTTCTCCTTAGAATTCTATCCCTGGTCAATTGTTTTCGTAAAAGGCACGACTTTTAGAGGGCCCTCGTATATTATAATTTTTTCCAAAATACAAAATTCTTTTCTAATCCACTACCACCACCAACACCACCACCACCACCATCACCACAACCAACAACAACAACAACAACAACAACATGTCGTATAGATATTTTAATAGTTGTTTTGCTTGAAGCATTAATCTTGATAAATGTGCCAATTTTGTCGTTGAATAGGGTAGAAGACGACAAAACAACACGACGTTTTGGCGGTGTTTGAATCTCAACGATCAATCTCTAAATAAACGAGGTAAAATAGACTCAACTATAAAATAATAGTAATAATAATAATTTATAATAATAATAATAATAATGATAATAAATATATATTATAAAATGATGTCGCTAAAACTCAGAAGAGTCCCGGTACGATTAAGGGATTAAGTGTGGTAGCCCTTCATTTCCCGTCCATAAAGAAGGTTTCGGTTTTCACTTGAAGAGCGTGTTTTTGAAGATATAAGGGCTTGAAGTTTCACCCTCTAGAAACTTCTAGAACCGTTCAGAATATTCTAGAGCATTCGATAGCATTTCACAACACTCTGGAATGTTCGGGAACATCCCAGATCTTTTATGGAATATTTTAGAACACTCTTGAATGTTGTAGAATACTCCTGAACATTATGGAACTTTCATAGCCTTTTTTCTATGGGTGAAGCTACCTAATGATACATTAATTTTGATCTAGCCAAAAATTAATATCGCTCTGAAAACCTGGATGATTCAATATATTTTACTGGAATTTTTTCATACATTCAAAACAAAAATAATTACAAAATAATGCTTATTTGTCAAGACACAATGAAACAGCAAAAATCATCCATCGCCAATTAGCAAAATAATATGAACTAATTACTAATTGATAATCCACCACCATTCTACAAATATATAACGATTGTTGCTTTGCAAAATAAAGAAAATATACTGTATTGGGAAAAACCAATACAAACAGATCGTACAATTGATTGCAATCGTCCAGATATACTTATAATCAACAAAAATTCAAAACGTACTACAATAATTGATATATCATGTCCATTAACCAAAAATTTACGAAAAAACTGAAATAGAAAATTCAACAAATATCAAAATCTGCCAATAGAAATGAAACATGTTTGGCAATGTAATAATGTCAATATAATTCTAATTATCATATCGGCCACAAAAGTTATGACAAACAGAATATCTATCAATTCAACTACACTTGATTTGCTTGCAAATTTAGTTAAAATCATGTAGAATGCGAACAATGCTTCACACATGTCACATTGTTTGTAAATTTTTAAACATATCTTAAAATATGATGAATTTCTTTTTTAAAATATGAGAAGATTAATTACCTGAAAAACTTAGAAAAAAAAGGAATAATAATAAAATTTATGTGTGTATAATTCCATGGTCATTGTGTGATGATTTTGTAAAAAAAAAATAATAAAATAAAATCGAAATCTGGAGGAAGTTGCCAAGGATATATATAATGCCAAATTGTAGTTATTCACAATTTAATATATGCACAGTTAGAAATAATAATAATAATAATTAAGAACAAAATAATAACGTCGATATTTAAGAAAAATTGGATAGTTCTTTGAAATTTTTCTCTAGAATACTTACCATGATTGCTAAATTATCTATTTTCATATTCATTATAAATTATAATATATGGTTATTTTTAATTTCTTTGTTTTTGATTTTAATTTTGGATTCAATCACATAAATAGAAAAAACTAATTGATTTTTGATAAATAATAGAATAATTAAGTATCAGGAAAATAAAATTTTAAGTTTAGGAAAAATTTCCTTTTCGTTTCCCACACCAATTTTCATCTCGCTGCTGGCTCTTGAATATTTTAAAATTTCTGTATAAATTTACGAAACATTTTCGATAAAAAGTAATGAAAGAATATAGTCAAATGAACATGATAGACGACCAGATGCGACTACAAGACGTATCTACATCGTGTAATGATAATTTGTCCACAGGCTATCCACAGCGTAGAGACAAAACATTTGATACGGTATAGAAATGAAAAAGAGGAAGAAGACTTATTGCGGACGAATTTGAGTTTAATAAAATTTCACAATCTGATCAGGTCCCGAAAAGGTTTATTTTTATGGGCTTTCTAGAAACTTTAGAAATAAAGAAAACGTGTATTTTTTTCTAAATCTAGATTTATTATGAATACTCATCTAAGAGCTGTAAGGCACATGGTACGGTCCTAAATAAAATTCGAACTTTCCCATTAAATCGGCGAGCACCTGTTCAGTCTTGTCCATTGTGATAATTTGCAAGAAATTAGAACATGTTTCAGTTTTCGAGTTTCACGACAGTTGCTACCAAAAACATTTGCGATGTATATACAGGTGTACTAGACATTCAAAAATGCGAAAAGTGGTTTTATAGCTTCAAATCTAGCAATTTTGATCTTTTTGACTCGTATGGATTAGGTAGTCCAACAACTTCAGACGATGACATGTCAAACACTCTTGACGACCCTTAGTCGACTATCAAAACAAATTGGCAGCTTTAGGGATGTGCCCCATGATAGGCTACAGTTAAGTTGTACAGAATATCCACGGAAGACAAGTATCGTGAGAGACAACCATCCTGACGAAAATATCAAAAAAGTCGAATCTAGTTTTACCTGACTGAATAGTAATCATCAGACATTTAGCTGAGGTCACAGGGATCTTATACGGTAGTGTTCAGAGCGCCTAAATAAAGAATTTCCAATTCTACTAGGTTGTCCGTACAGTTTTTATCATGATTTTGAATAATAGTCGAGATTTGGATCCATCACTCCGATTCTTAGACAAAACAACATTTGATAACTTGGAAACACCCATCCTCACCAATATCGAAGAAATTCAAAGTCGCAGATTGCGATGGTTAAAATTTGAGCAGAGAATTTCAAATTGATTGAACACTCATTTATTCTCCAGATCTAGTTCCTAGTAACTTCTATCTCATTCCACGGCTTAAAGAATAGTTCAGGTGCCAAGAAATTTGTAGATTCTATAGGGGAGTCAACATGAAGTTATTCTTTTAAAAGGAATTCGTCATTTAAAGAAAAAATGGTTCAAGTGTTCTGATTCCTTTGGAGACTATATTAAAAAATGAATTATCTTTATCCTGAAAAACATTATAATTACTTTGAGTTCACCTCTCGTACCGAAATCAGGAGCTACTGTAGTATATTTAGAATTGAGAGGAAATGGGCTGAACTATCTGTTAACCCATTCTCACATTACGGAATTTCCAGGTGGGGAAGTGTGAAAGATACTTCTATGAGACTTTGAAAAGCAGTTATGTTATAAATAAAAGTGTAGATAATAAAATAATATGATTTGCTAGTAATGCCATATGAGAATTAATTGGTTAGCTCATGCATTTATCCACTTTTGTTATTCTAATACTTGTTCAGACGCCATTGTCGGGGTATAATTCTTAACTATCGTCTTTTTTGGGGTTTCTGAAAAACTTTCACTGGTCAATCAATTGATAATCAGTAAAGAAAAACATAATCGAGAATGCCAAATCAGTGTATGTCCTTTGCAACTATGTAACCTGTTTTTATGGCCACCTTATATAATAATAAAGATAACTTTATAATATTTAAAATTCAACTAAAAAATACTCAAATATGTTTAAATGAAACTAAATGTATTGAAAGTTATCTTTCAGATTTCAGTAAAATAATATTTTTCCGAACACTGAAAGATACTTGCAGAATTGTTTAGAGCTCAGGTCAACGTAGATTCTCAGTAGATGTTTATCAAAATTTTGTAATTTTTATTGCGAAAATATCAAGTTTTAAGAGCAATCAATTAATTAAAATATTTGTTTTAATACAAAAGAAAATGGAAACAAAACAACAGCAAAATCCTTAACAGAACACTATAACGGTTTTTCTATAGGTATAGTTTCCATTTCTTATAGATATAAAAATATATAAAGGAGTGTAAATTGATGGAGCGATAGTGCCAGAATTATAAGAGAAAAAGGAATCGAGATTTTATTGAAGATATCAACAACTATACGGATAGAGACGGCAAAGCTTATTCGCTCATCCAACAAGAAAATTTAACCAACAATTTAGAAAATTCCCACACATGAAACATACAAAAGTCGGAATTTTTTGGATAATAATACTAGAAATAAATCTAATTTCCTAAATATTTCAATATTAAAACAAATTATTTTGAAGAAGCCGCAAATTATTAGAAAATTTGAAAGATTTTTTTATAACGAACGTTTTTCCAATAAATGAAATCATCAGTCCATTAGAAAGTGATCTTGTTATTCTCAAATATTGAATTTACATAAAAAAAATAATAATTTACGAAATAATTTAGTTTCTTGAATTTATAATTACCAGACAGTAACAAAAAAACAATAACGTCTTTTTGAAATTATTAATAATACATTTTTGATGAATTTAAATCTTTCGACACAACACATAAACTATACATATAATTGAAAACTTCATTAAAACTGTTTTTTCTTTATAGAGATTTTTTTGCTTTTAGAAGAAAAAAAAATGCCTTTATTTGCTATAATTCTCATATTCTCTAATAAGAACATGAAATTTTATTATTATTATTATTAACCATATTAACAAGATATATATTCCTGCTGGTATTATCGTTAATCGACTTCCATTATTGTCATCTTTTGCTTTAATGATCCACTTTGGTATATAACCAAACCATAATTAGTTCTATGTTGTGTAATTTGGAGATTTAAACTTCTTTTTTCTTTTTAATTTACTATTTTGAAATACCGTACAAGATTCAAAATGACTATTATTTTGAATTTATTATTTTTTGCATGCCAGATTTACAAATAGAATGACGAAATCTTTTAAATTTGATTATAGCCTAATGGAAACAATTGATAAAAATAGTTATTTAAAAAAAAATTGACAGGAAATGCAACAAAAACTACAGAGTGTCTCAACATGAATGGCAGCTAGTTACTCCAGCCTCACACTAGCGGTTGCAATAAAGGCAGGCATGGAAAACAGTGTTAGTTAATTAGGTTTCTCGAATATAAAACAGTTAGAGGCCTAGTCGTTATATATTGGTACTTTAGAAGAAAATCAGCACACGACAATATCTGTCACATTTTGTCGCAATAGTTTCCATTTATAGGGAATGTCCATATCGTAGGATTATGAACCAGACATAATATATCCACAGAAAATAGATAGTGGAGAGGTAAATTTAAGTTATAGTCGATCACTGAAATATTAGCTGTAACGGTGCGAGATTATGTTAACCATTTATCTAATCTACTGTGATACTACTGTCTCAAGAAACTTCCGAATTGGATGATTAACAAGAAAATGAAATGTGCCACTCGCTTGTTCGATACTACGAGGTCCTGATGTAGGCGCCTCCTGCACGAGACGAAGTTCTGATATTGTGAATATTTTAGGCAAACGGCTCTTTTTTCACATGAGTATACAAACAAATTTCCAGATATTCTCTAATGATAGTTTTCCTACACTGGATCGATATCGTCCCTGTTGGGACGCACTGTATATGTAACGACCTTCAATTTGTTATATAAAAAATTAAATAGAAATCTTGCAGTATTTATTTTCGATTACTGATGTAATTTTTTTTATATCTCTATTGATAATCTTGCACTGGAAGCTCTTTTTTTTGTCATTGACATCTAATTGGAGAAGAATGTAGAAAATTCAAGGTTACTTATATTCATTATTATTATTATTATTATTATTATAAATCTATAGTGATGTTCAATATCTGATATGAGAAAAACAAAATCCACCTTGAACTTTGTACGAATTGAATCAATTTTACGTAAAATCAAAGTAATTATTTTTAAATATTATGATAGAAATTGAATGAGAGACTTCAACAGGTGATCACGCAACAAAACTGCCTGAATTTCTATAATACTTCATTATATCTATGCATAGTTAATTTGATGTCGTTGAGAAATGATATGAAAATGCATTAATGACATCATTGCTCTTCTGAGTTATAAGATGATAATTCCAGAATTATTTGGTTGAAAAAAAAATTCTTCATTAATAATCCTTAATGACATCATGTTGGCTATTATAAATGTGCAAATCACAATTAAACAAGTTGACGATTAATATTAAGAGCTTACTTAATTAAATGCATAAAACAAAATTACTATAATTAAGTAAATAGTTTGTTAATTTGCAGTGAGTACCCATACCGAATGTTTTTGCAATTAAAATTAATTATTATTGTATTATTTTGATTGGTTCGTAGGTTTTGTTTTATAATTAAATAAAATTATTCGTTTCAATGTGTCTTTATCTAAAAAATAAATAAACTGTCTCTCTCGCTTTTATAATAACAAAACAAAAAATTAGTTGGGAAATTTGTAAAAAAAATTTTGTCTGTTTCTTCAAAACTTGTCTTCTCCTATTTCGGTTAATGTTGAATCGTAGGCGTTGATTTGGTGTTTCCACAAATAACTTTTATTACAATATTCGGATAAATCTATACATAGAATTGATACTTTATGACCTCTATAATAACGATTGATTTAATATTAATATTAATATAATAACTGTTGATTGTTGATTAATAAGAATTCTTGGAATGTTTTGCATTTTGTTTTTGTATTGCAAGGGTTTTATAAGCCACTGGTATTTTAATGTTCCATGTTATTATTTTTTTCGAATATAAAATAAAATTGCAGATAACAGATCTGTAGCAGTTGGTTGTAATGACTGTATTTAATAACAGAAACAAAATATGGAGGAATGAGAAAGTTTTTGTTTTATGGAAGGATATACATAGGTTGTTATAATTTTCTTTGAACAAACAAAATGATTATTATTATATGCATTAGAATTTTTTGACAATTACAAGTTTTATTAGGTATAGTAAATTTTTAGCCAAAACAACAACGTTGTTTACATCGGCAGAATTTGTGACGCACCGCGCCCCCTACTATAATCCATCCCAAGTTATATGTACATCGTTGCTCACATCAGCAGCATTTGTGACGCACCACCTACTATACTGGACTGTGACAACTTTACAATTATGGCTATTTACTCAAATCATTGGTGTATTAATTATGTGTTATAGCGACTGTACTTCAATAACGAAAAAATTATAAAAAAGACATATTACTAGATTTTAAAATAAATTGATTCTATCATTTTCCTAAATGTTTTCAAAGATCAATGTAGCAACCACCGGTTGAGTGGAGCGGACTATTAATTATATACTGAATTTATATTTAAAGAAAAAGAATGTGCCTCACAAATTCTGCTATTGTTTTAGCTTGAACTTCACTATAATTTGCATTTTATTTAATTTAAAATATTTAAAATGTGTGTAACGTTTCAATAATGCAACTTTTGAATTACAAATAAGACTGTAATAAAAAACTGTAAATTTTTATTTTTCTGGAAAATTTCAAAAAAATTCATATCCTAACATAAATTTTCGTATTGAATTTATTGTTTGTATAAATAATAGAATTCTAAGCGAGATTTTGAAATTATTTCCAGTTTATAATTTATTTTCATTGGTATTACCTACCAACTAACAATAAAGAAATATTAAAATATAGGTAAATAAAAAAATAATATGTTCTTTATGTAAAATTTGAGGATAAAATAAATTTTCGAAATCTTTTCATAATGTGAAATCTAATTTTTCCGAATTTTTTGAAAAAAAAATGATATTCTAAGAGTTTAAGGTATTCAGTTAAAAGCTCCTTTTATTCGATAATCGCTCGATCTTGATGAATTTCAAGTGATTTAGCAGGATTAACCCAACTACATACATATTTATATACAGAGTGGTCCACCAGAAGATTTCCTGGTCTTGTACGAACTCTGGTTCTAGTACAGAGAAAAAAAATGCACTCAAAGATCTAAAGTATGAGAAGTCGTTTTAACGCCAAAATGTTCTCTAAATATTACACTTTAGATCTTCGAGTCCGTTTTTTTTGCACAGCATTAGAGCCAGAGTTGCAAGACCAGGAAAGCGTCTGGTAGACCACCCTGTACAGGGTGCTGCAAATTGGATGGTTTTAACAAGAAAAACCTATACCCAGACCAGATAGAGAAAAATCGACTAAGGTGTCGTTTGGGATCTATTATTGAGAAACTTTGAATGGTGCAAACCGGATCACGATATCTTTGATGGTAACGAAAATACAGGATGTTTTTCAAATTTTCATCATTTTGACATGTGCCCATTTCTCCAGAAAAAAATTAAGTTCTATTTTTTTATATGGGTACCATAGTTGATTATAATCTCAAAAGAATTCTCATTTTTCGCGCTCTCCAAAAATATATAGTTATAGCTATTTATTTCTGTATTTTAGGAAAATACAAAAATTTTTTCAATTGTTTTGAAGTTGATCATACGAAATAAAAACTAAAATTAAATATTAGTTACGTTAAATTACTAAAGAGCTGAAATTTTGTACGCAGAAGGTGTCTCATGTGGATCGAGAAAGGGGTTTGAGCACTTGGCTTAAAGTTAGAGGTTTTATAGTTTGTTGTTAGTGATTACTTTATTCGACCATTATAGTGGTTATTACTACACTTAAGCTAGGTAGTTTGATATTTTTTTTTATTTTCCATGTACAATTCCGATACAAAGAGTTAATAAATGTCTGTATTTTCTTTAATTTTCAAAATAAATAAAGACAATTATATATTTTTGAAAAGCGTGAAAAATGAAAATTCTTTCGAAACTATATAATCAACTATGGTTCCTACATAAAAAAATAGAGCTTTATTTTTTTCTGGAGAAACAATTTGAATACACCACTGCATTGTGCTTGAAAAAGTGCCTGAAGAATGTTTTTATAGAATTGAATTCTTCTGAGAAATAGAAAAGTTATGGGCACATTTCGAAATGATGAAAATTTGAAAAACGCCCCCTGTATCTTTGTTACCATCAAAGATATCGTGATGCGGTTTGCACCATTCACAGTTTATCGAAAATCGATCCCATGACACCTTGGTAGATTTTTTCTATTATGCCTGGGTTTAAGTTTTTCCTGTTAAAATCATCCAACTTTTACTTTTATTTGAAGTTCTAAAGCAACAAAAGTTGCTCGCCACATTTGTGCCATAGCTAAAAGAACCGCTTCTGATTGATATGACAAGTTCAACAATGGAAATTTCGATCTGATTTGAAGTATCCACTTAAGTTCTATGTAGAGCGATTGAACAAATTTTGACATGGAAACTCGTGTTAATCGACAGTAGAACTTGCAAAGAAAATGCAATGATACCAAACACTACAATAAAGAAGCATTTTCACTCGACAGGAAAGATCCAAAAATGTCGAGTATGGATTTCGGATGCTTGAAGTGACAACAACTAAAATCAATGAGCTACAATCTTCGCTGGTTTGCTTGCTCAACTCATGTACATAGACAACAATTTATTAATCAAATTATCACAGATGATGAAAAATGGTGGTTGATTAAGTCACGTCTTGTAAATTCAGGACCCCTACAATGGTCTTACCTTAAAGTTGTCCCACCGACACTCTGACATCTTCAGCTTGCCTCTTCAGGGTGAACTATACCATTATTCGGATCAGGTTCCAGACTATTCGTGCTACCTTGGTTCGAAGATTCACAGCAAGTAGAAATAATGTCCGGTACGCCGAGCAAATCATCAACACACCTTTCTATCGTTCTCCTATCAGTCAGCTCCTACATTTCTGTTGGTGTTCAGTTTTTTTAACAGGCATCTAAGAAACAATTATTATGGTGTTATTTTAAGGGTTTTTGAGTATAGAAATACATTGTTGTGGCCTTGTCCCTTAATTTTGAGTCATCCTCTATATTGTTTCTATAAATGTTTAGTAAATTTTTTCTCTAAGCAAACGGACATATTAATTGAATTGAAGCTCTACAATTTCTTATCGTTTTCTTCAAACAATCAACTTTAAGTTTTATTTGTAAGCTGAATACAAATATACATAAGTTATTGAATTATTCTACAATAGATCTTGATACTTGAAAAAATAGTAATAAATGTTTTTGTAAGGATTAGTGAACTGTATCTGATTTATATGATTTGAATGGCTTGTTTTATCTTAACAAGACCTAAAGCGTACAACTTGCCATTCATTTTATTTTGATTATTTTTACTGGAATTCTAAATAGAATATTATTGAAAAATAAGAGTGAATCTGTTGTCGTTTTCTATGATTATATAATTAAAAAAAAAAATAATTGTCTTTTTTATGTTGGAATTTTTTTTTTAGAAAAGAATAATGAAAGTGTCACGATTATGGAACCGAATATATACGCCTACAAAATAATGTGTTGATGATGACTCACACACAATGAATATATTTTTATAAAGAAATAACAAAATGAAAAATAGTTATATAGTTTTTGTGTTCATGCAAATGGGCGTATTTGTAGGTGGTTGACACCTTAGTAACAACCGTTCAATTTTTAGAAAAAAAAGCAAAACACCAAGTCCTTCACATACAAAATTCTTGTATGTGTAAGATGAATAATTAAAACCGAAATAATTACATACACTTACACATATAGGTACTAAAAAAAAATACTTAACTATAGCTATTAATAAAATTGACAAAATAATTGTTATCATCATCATTCATTTATTTATTTAAGTAAATTAGACATTATCAAATCAATCAATTGTAAAATTAATTTTATTAAAATTTGTAAGGACAAACAATTAGCAATCAAATCTAATAGACTTCCTTGCAATTATCCAACAAACAAGGTTCAATTAATTAGAGTTACGCCACTGGGCCAGATAAAGCAGCAGCAATTTGCGTATTACTAATAATAATAATGGTAATAATAATGATAGAGAAGGGTAACAGAATCAGAATTAATCGACCATCAAACGAAACACATTCATTATCTATATGTATAATTTTTTTTCTATTATTATTAAAATAATAATGATAATGATAATAACGGTAATATTATATAATAACAAGCTATATATTATTATAGTAACAAATAAATAAAATCATTAATGAAATGACTATTATTTTTTTTATCGAGTTTATTAACTAAATAATATAAATAGTTTTCATTGTATATCGGATTTTCAATTTACAATCTTATTTTGTTGCTACAGTAGAGCTCCCCATGATCCGAACTTCTTATACATGTATTCCTTAAGGCTAAACCTCTATCGTGCGGAACATGTATTGGACGAATGTAGACACTATTCATGTCACCACTTTTTTTTTGTAAGAGATTTGCCTCCCTCAACCGACAATTTCTAATTCCTCATAGCACGGAAAATCCATAGGTGATACCTTTTTTAGCAAGTTGCCGGTACAGTAAATATTCAATTATTTATTATACTTTTGAGAAATTTTTCTCTCCTGGGCGGATACTTACGGATAAGTAAAGCTCAGACTGTCGATAGTTTGAGTGACAAAGTGTATGTATATATGAGAAATTCCTACGTTATCAATAACACCCAGTAGGTATAGCAAAAACCTCTCTAAGGCGGACTTCTCCATTGAATGGACACTTTCCGTTTAACTATAATCGTCCGCTCAAGTAGGTTTCACTGTACGTATTATTGATTCTTAGATTTGTTGTTTCTGATTTCCCTATAACAACAACAAGAAGTATAGCTGGCTGAATAACCATTGGTTGGCTGGTCCTTGGGAAAGTTGAATTATTATTTTCACCTTACTAAGAGAAACTTTTTTCCAAGTTATCACACCTGGACACTAGCAGGTTTTCCCAAAATATTGAAATATCAAATTTAAAGAACAATTTTTTTTCTACAACCAAATGGCAAATCTTTACACGAAAGGGCAATTTTAGTTATGTATTGCTATGTTGCGGATGATGGAAATTTTGTTAGTAAATAGAAAAAAATTCTAAATTTATTAAATATAATAATGTTAAGTCAAATAATGGATAAATTCTATTAAATAGATAACCATGAGAAAAACAAATATTTGTAAAACGGCTACTTAACTATGCAAACTTCGGGATTTTTAGACAAAGTTTATTATTTATTTACGAACTAGTCCGGAATAGGTCTTCAACTACTTTGTAACTCGTTCTAGATATCCGCAAACAGAGGACTAGTATCAAAAGATTCAAGCCACTCAAGAATGAGTGATCGTATTATCTGCACTTCCTTCCACAGAAGAAATGTTTTATATAGCAGCCTCAATAGAAAAATTGCCACAGTTCAGCTTAGTAGACGACGCGTCAAAGATTTTGTCGACGCAACTAATACTTGGGTCATTTGAGATAAAACGTATCATAATTCAGTTTTTTAATTTTCGGGCACTATTTTGATAGATATTCAATAGAATTAGAAAAAAAAAATTCAAATAAAAATCACTAACACCTGTTGGTTGAACCTCAATCTTCCAACGTAACGTGGATATTTGCAAGAAAATTATGCAACCTCTGATAATGATTGAGTATCTATAATCATTTGACTAAACTATGAAATTTGCAAATATTTTAAATGGGAAAAATGGAACTGTAATTGTTATTATAATGTTTGAATCCCTCGTGATATGATAATAATAAACAAGCTGAAGAATGATAAAGATCTCGATTTCACTGGAGATAGCAACGTTGCATAAGACAATGACCCTCAAAAAAATTTGAAAGAAAAGAATTGATTATTTTACAAATTAGTCAATGATAATTTACCAAAATTGCAGGAACTCCCCAATTATCTATATAACGTTACTTAAATTATCAATTAACAATTTATTTTTATAATTCGTCTAATGGAAATTGTACTGGATAGAATTTTTCAATTATAATTTTGATTCGATTACAAAAAAGTTCAGATACAGGCTTATTAGTGACTGTAGTACCTATAGAATTTTAAGGAGAGTTCTTTAACACATATTCCCATTTGTTGATAGTTAAAATAGCTTGAATTCAGTCATTGTTAAGACACTTTAATTTATTACGCCATCATCTATCAGAAATGATGGACACGAATAAAAAGACATATAACACTTATTATCTATCCAACAATTTCTAAATAATAAGAAGCAGAAGATGTAAAAGAGGAAGTAGATGGATTTTCTTCACTATCATCAATTCAATCGATATTATAGAATAGTAAAATGCAGAAATATCTTTTCTCTTTTCATTTAGTTTTCTATATATAGATATACCTATAATATCTTAAGAGAATGACTGACTTTAGCTATTATATACAATATTCTAATAATAATATAAAACGATCTCAACCAATGGGAGGCTTCGTCTCACGGCCGAAGTCGCGTTCGCTAAGACTCCGGTTACGAACTCTTGCTTATTATTATATGCCTTCAGTCTAATCGACGACTTTCAAGTGAGTAGCTGTGCCCCCCTGTAATAATTTTTATTCAAAGTGGATTGACTTAAGGGCAAATATAGCCCTGGCAAATTACAGCCATGGCGACAGGTAAGCTTCAATTATATATGAAATTAGAATATTATAGAATCCTTTCCCACTAAAATCCTGTTAGGATTTTAATTTTGAAGTGTTGTGCTCAAAGTTAACATCTGTTTGAAGTGCTCGATTTATTATTTTTTTTAATTAAATTAATGAAATGGTTTCGGAGTGCTTTTTTTTATTACTGCTATACATGGAGCAATTGGATAGTTGCAGGAAATTTAAGTAGAGTGTAACGCCTACTACTACTAATATCTGCCGCAACTTTAGAAGCCGGAGAATGGCGGGTATTTTTTTTTTCGAAACTAACTCAAGTTATATAAGAGAAATTCTGAGACTTGTTGTGTTTTAAAATAAAAATTCCATAATATAAAATTGCCCTAAATTACCCGAAAATCCTTCCAACTATCACACAATAATAAAATTTCAACGCTAGATCAAGATACAATATTATTATTTATATACAGAGAAATTAACAGGATATTTATTTTTTATAATAACAGTTAAGTTCAAATATAGAAGACTCTCCTTAACGGGTTTATTGTAGGCTGCGCGACATATTTTAACAAACATTTTTCTAAAAAAGAAAAATGATAATTAACTGTAAAATTATTTAATTAGGTACTCAAATCTAGTATTTTATTTAAATAGATTTTTTTGAAAAACAACAACACAACAATTATTGCTAATTATAATCGATCACTTTCTCAAAAATACTTAATATTTAAATACGAGAATTATTGAAATCCTGAAAATTCGAACCGGATATTGTGTAATTTTCTAATAAAGCATGAAAGTTCTCGAAAAAATCTTTTTTTAAATAAATAATTTTCTATTTGTTTTATTGAATAAAACAACTTATACGTGGGCTAATAAATGGACATCACCTTTAACATTTGGTGACACAAGGACAGTTAAAATAATTCACGTTTATTATTCAATAGAAAACCAACACCCATATGTTATCAAATTTTGTTGCAAAAATTATAAATTTTCCATAAAAATCTAATGCAATCAATTATACCAACAATTATAAATACAAATTGCACAATTGCAACTGTAATTACGCAATTATTGTCAATTTTCCAAGAAAAGGACTCAATTTATAGATAAATTAATTTAAAAAATTGCTTCAATTCGATATCAAAATTATACTTTCACTTATCAGAAGACTTTCTAGAGCTTCAATAACATACAACACATCAACAACAAGTTTATATGACATTTAATGATTTTTGTTGTTGTTGTTGTTATTCCACTAATTTCGTATTAGAGAAATCTATTTTTGTTTTGATCAAACAATAAGAAATACGAAAAAAAAATGGTACATCATGATAGCTGTCCTACTTTAGGCTTATTATTATTATTATTATTATTATTATGTTGGCGTTTTATTTCTCACATATACATATTTCAATAGCTTGATAAATAAATAAATAAAATCTAATTATATGATGTAATAATGGAAAATATACATGATAGGAATACTTGAATTAGAATTGTAAAAATAATTAGACGACTTTCTGATGACCATTTATAGATAATTGTATTTTTTTCTTCTACAACTAATAACTTTCTCTAACACACAATAAATGTTGTTATTATTACGTCTATCTTACAACCATATGTTTATTTTAAAACCTCAAACTATTGAATTTTTCAAAATTATATCCATAAAATAAAAAAAAAAACAAAACAAAAATGATATAGTTAGGCTCAGGTAGATTTATCTACCTGTAAAAGATAAGGTTTCATATGTTGAACATGTGTTAAACTTAACTTTGTTGTATATCTAAAGAAAATAAACACGTAAGGGCGATAGATGGTAACCTGAATGATATTATAATTTTTTTCTCAAAACAAAAGAATTTGCATTAATTGACGAATTAGTCCAGTTGAATGAGGTGCAAAAAGGGGTCGACCTCGGAATGAGAGATAATCATATCATAAGATAGAATCTCGTGTCTGCTTCTTCTTGTTCTTTTGTCGGTGCCTACCCTTTTTGGATGTTGGTTATCACGTTGGTTCATATAACTTTGTCCATAGATGTTGTAAACAAATGCACGGTATTAATTATATCGCCCACTGTCCAATATTTTTTAGCCATGCTGTTTGTCCACACCTCTGAGATCTTTCGCCTTCCATCTTTCCTGGAAAAATCAGTTGTTAGTTCCCATTGAGCATCACATTCCCTAAGTATCACATCTTTCCTGTTATTTCTGTACGCATAACTTTCTGGTACTTTTTCAATCGTGGAGCGTGCGACGTATGAATGTATGAAATTTTGATCATATGGCGATAGCACCACATTTCGCAGTCTTGTAATCATTTTTCCATTGTCTCCATCAACATCCAGGCCTTCACTCCTTGTGGCAAACACATCAATCTTTCTGAGGTGGTTGAAGACAGTAGTTCTAGTTTTTTTCCATACGACATCAAATCTCCTGTAAGTGGTCCCATTCCATGTTTTGTCCAGTTCTGTCCAAAGTTTTATTGTTTACTGTAAATTGGTATTGTGTCGCTTCGGCTTTTTTCACTATAAGCATTTTGGTCTTTTTATTGTTCAGCTACATGCCGTATTTGTCACAAGTTACCACTGCAAGTCTATTAGTGCTTGCAGATGTTCCGCACTATCAAGAGTTAGAATTGTGTCGTCCGCATATCTCAGATTGTTAAGACTTCCATTATTGATCTTTATGCCCACTGATATTTTTTCTGAGTACGTACTGAATAGTATTAGCGATAAAATGCAGCCACGACAAATTCCCCGTTTTATTGTGTATGCTGTGCAAGATATTCAATACCGCTATCTTAAGAAACTACCTACACTATATGTATATTGCAAAAACTGTACGATTTCTATTAGAATGCAATGTGCCGCTTGCTTGTTTCGTAGTACTAGATCGTTATCATATTCAGCATACATACGGTCAGGTGCTTCCCATTCTCGCGCGCTTTATATCAAGAACAGTTAACTTTATGAAATATTATTTGAGACCAAATTTGTGACAAATTGGATGCTCTACAATTTTTCTAATAACTTTACGGGTCATTTAGAGCACAGAAAGCAAGATATTTACAACAAAAAAACAAACAGATTTTGTATAACCTTTATTGATGTTGAAAATCTTGAGTAGTGCAGACAAGTGATTCTAACGAGATCTTTGGACTAACTTAATAAAATGTCAAAATCCAGTTTTATGCAAATTTACAGCTTATTATCTTCTATTTCGTAGTTGTTAATCTTATTTGATTAGATCCAGATGATTTGATTCGAATTTTTGGGTCGAATTTCGTTTCTCCTATACTACACCTCAAACACTTCTATGGTACGATTTAAGTAATTCTTTTCCTTAAATTTCTATTCTATTGAATCTATTATATCGTATAATATCTTATTGTTGTAGAGTTATTTCGTTCTATTTTCTAGTGTATAATTTTGAGGGCGTCCTAGATCCGGTCCTGGTATTAATTTCCATTTCGACTTTAGACATGATTACATCAATTCAAGTTCGGCTATTAGCTATTATATAGCGAAACACACATAACTTTCTAAAAGTTCAACTGCAATTCCCAACTAAATATAGTTCCCATTGAAATTATTATTTTTTAAACAATTATATTGTTTTTTCTTGCTTCTATTTATTTATAATTAGTGTAATTGATAAAATGATTATTTGTTTAATAAAAGTTTTCATAATTGCAGGCGAAACAATGAAAATCAGATCATAAAAGTTGTGAACTCTACAATTATAATAATCATAAATCTTACTAAAATATAATTTTGATGTGTATAGATTAGAAAATAGATGAATTTACGACTCTAACTATAATAATTTTATATTATTATTATTTTTATTGATAAAAAAATAAGTACAAAGTTGATGTTTTTAACACAAGTTGCTCAAGCGACCAAATAATAATAATAATAATAATTAT
>JAZBGX010001136.1:0-11693 GCA_037414775.1 Zonitis immaculata
TTCATCCGAACCATGCTTCTCGGATGTATAAATTGCTATTAAAAAAAAAGTATTAAATAAGACAATGAGGATGATGCAATATTCGTCATCTCTAAAGAAATCAAGTGTAGCATGTATAGAATTTAATACGTAGTTTTAAGACAATTAAAAACTACAATACAGACCATTAATAAGAGTTATATTAAAGAAAAACAACGAATATACCGGGTTATTTTAACAACCTAATTGATCAAATTTCAACTCACCAGTTTTATTGTCTTCTGGCATTTTAACAGCAGATTATAAGCTAATTATGATTTTAATCAATTTATTAAGTTGTTTTTTCTCTCAATATTTAATGAATTAAAAGTTTTCCTTTAATGATTTGTTGGAAATTGGAAAACTTGCCACCCATATGGCGCACAATTAGGGTTTTTATAATCGCAATGTTGGTATTAGTAATATTGAAAGAATTTATAAAATCGAAATTTCTAATAATTCAATTAATTTAGTCATAATCACGTTCCATTCGATGTTTTTATACTTTATTCAATTTATATTTTAATTATGATAGCTTTTTTATGAAATTATGGATATTTTAGTTTTCTAAGCTACATTTAGAAACTACAAGTCTACCAATTTCATGATTAAAAGTTCCTATTTTGAGGAATTTTTGATTTAGAACTGTTTTGTTTTTAGGTTATTTTTACAAAAATATTATAACAATTTATTTATTTATTTTAATATTTGTTGATTCATTTATTTATATTTTTTTAATCAGTACTGATAAATATTTGTTAGGAAATAAGGCGTAATTCGTGGAAATTTTATCCTCAATTGAAAATGTGGTTGAAGATGTTTGTTCGATAATCGTACAGTAATAAATTATCAATATCACCACAGAGACGGATTAAAAGTGGGTAGTAATTGTAGATAATAATCTGTTGCGTAATAACTAATTACAATAAAGAATTGAATTGTAGAAGCAATAATGGGACGTAAAGTAACAATAGCTTGTTGTACATTGAACCAATGGGCATTGGATTTTGATGGTAATCGTGAACGTATTTTGGAATCAATACTAGAAGCTAAAGATTTAGGTGCAGCATTTCGTACAGGACCGGAATTAGAAATATGGTAATAAAAAAAAAGCAATTTAAATTTTTCTAATTTTATTAAAATAAATAATTAATAAATAATTCCAGTGGTTATAGTTGTGAGGATCATTTTTACGAGAGCGATACATTTTTACATAGTTGGGAAGTATTATTAGAATTATTACAAGCACCATTATGTAAAGATATAATAATTGATGTTGGTATGCCAATAATGCATCGTAATGTTGCATATAATTGTCGTATAATATTTTTAAATCAGAAAATACTATTAATACGTCCGAAAATGCAAATGTGCGATGATGGTAATTATCGTGAATCTAGATATTTTTCATCGTGGAAAAAACCGAAACAAATTGAAGATTATTTTTTACCAAGAATGATAACGAAATTAACTGGTCAATTAACTGTACCAATTGGTGATGGTGTTATAACAACAAAAGATACATGTTTGGGTTTTGAAATATGCGAAGAATTATGGAATCCGAAAAGTTCACATATCGATATGGCATTAGATGGTGTTGAAATTATATCGAATAGTAGCGGTAGTTATATGGAATTACGTAAATCTTATATATCGGTTGATTTAATTAGAAATGCAACTTTTAAATCGGGCGGTTGTTATATATTTAGTAATTTGAGAGGTTGCGATGGGCAAAGGGTTTATTTTAATGGTTGTTCTTGTGTTGCATTAAATGGTGAAATTATTAGTCGTGGTAAACAATTTTCACTTCAAGATGTTGTAAGTTTATCAATTATATTCAAATTATTATTTAAAAACAAAACAATTGTTTTTTAGGAAGTAATTGCTGCTACTATCGATTTAGAAGATATACGGTCATATCGGAATCAATTTAGATCACGTACACATTTAGCATCAGAAAGTCGAAGTTATCCTAGAATTGTTGTTGATTTTTCATTATCATCAGATTATGATTATTTATTACCAACAGCTGTACCAATTGATTGGATTTATTTGGATGCAGCTGAAGAGATAGCATTAGGACCGGCTTGTTGGTTATGGGATTATTTACGACGTAGTGGTCAAGGTGGTTTTTTCCTACCCTTAAGCGGTGGTGTTGATTCATCTAGTGTTGCTATTATTGTATATTCAATGTGTAAATTAATTTATGATGCAATCCAACAAGGCGGTAATCATTATTGTTAGTTGTTTATTTATTGTTTATTGAATGTGATTTTTATTGTTTAGATACTAAAGTATTGATGGATTTGCGTCGTTTATTGGGTAATCCGGAATATACACCGAAATCACCAAATGAATTATGTAGTCATATATTAGTAACATGTTATATGGGTACAGAGAATTCATCGAATGAAACAAAACAAAGAGCAACAAATTTATCTAAAACAATAGGTAGTTATCATTTAACAATAACAATAGATCGTGCTATAACAACAATAATCGAAATATTTAGTAATATAACTGGTTATATACCGAAGTTTGCGATAAATGGTGGTTGTCCACGACAAAATTTGGCATTACAAAATATCCAAGCTAGATTACGTATGATATTATCGTATTTATTTGCACAATTGATATTATGGGTACGTGGCCGTCCTGGTGGTTTATTAGTATTAGGTTCATCGAATGTCGATGAATCATTACGTGGTTATATGACAAAATATGATTGTAGTAGTGCTGATATAAATCCAATCGGTGGTATATCGAAGAATGATTTAAAAATGTTTTTAAATTATTATAAAGATAAATATAATTTAACAATATTGAATGATATATTGTTGGCACAACCAACAGCTGAATTAGAACCATTAATCGATGGTAAATTACAACAAAATGACGAAGACGATATGGGTATGACATATAATGAATTACAACAATATGGACGTTTACGGAAAATTGAAAAATGCGGACCATTTTCAATGTATTGTAAATTAATATTTCTATGGCGTCATAATAATAATTTAAATCCGAAACAAATTGCTGAAAAAGTTAAACATTTCTTTCGTTGTTATGCAATTAATCGTCATAAAATGACTGTATTAACACCATCATGTCATGCTGAACAATATAGTCCGGATGATAATCGTTTTGATCATCGACCATTTCTATATAGAGCGAATTGGTCATGGCAATTCCGGGCTATTGATAAACAAGTAACTTTATTATTTATTAATAAAATAATTATAGTAATAATTTGTTTATTATCTTTTACAGGTGGAATACCAGATGAATTCAACAAAACGTATTAGTACTGAATCATCAACGTCTATTAATAAAAAAATTGATAATACGATTAGAATTAGATCAGGTATTGCTGTATAATTTAGAAAAATGCGATTATTCGTTTTATTCTATTAAAATAAAATAATTAAATTTGAAATTGGTGTTGGAATGTCCCCAAATCTGGTGTTATTTTACCGAAACTCGCTATATTAGGCGTCTAATTACAGGTCATAATCCGAATATTGTCCTTTATATACCGTCATTTTGTGTTATCTAACCTATTTTTTTTTCAAAAAATAAAAAATTGAAAATTCATAGGAAAAAAGTTATTTTTCCGAAATGAATCTAGAAAATTCTTATTTTAGCTTATTATCTGTAGAAATCCTGATTAAAATACTTGAATATATTAATAATACGTTCGATTTATTGCAATTCTGTGAAGCATATGATGCAGATGAATTTCTTGATGTTAAGACTGTAGTAAAGTATTTTTATTTAATTTCAATTATCTTTGTGCCTATTATTATTATTATTAATTATTGCAGGAATATTGATTTGAGTAAGCAGTATAAATTGTGTGATTTAACAGCAATTGAAAAAATTAATTTAGATTTGATAACAAGTTTAAATATTAACGGTTTGTATTGGATTAAAAATGGGATTTTGAGGAGATTTTTGATGAAATTAGTGAATTTAAGGCATCTATTTGCAATTGATACTTTGTTAGATTTATCTAGAGACGATTTGACCATATATAATAAATTAAAAGTAATTATATTGCAAATCGAAATTGTCGAGATTAATCAATTCAATTTTGTAGCTTAAAAAATTGGCTTTAACAGTTAAACGTAAAGATGATATGGTAAATAGAATATTATTACCAACTATTGAATATTTGTATATAAATTTCCATGTTTCAATTGATATACCAATAAGTCGATCAAATTTTCCATTATTGAAAGTTTTATGGGTAGATTTTAATAATTGGCTTAATAATTTCGATAAATTCAAATTATTTTAGATTAATAATAAACAATGGAAAAATATATGGATGTTTACAGATGTTGAGAAATTCATGTATCAATCGAATTTATCAGAAGGACTATTAATTAAAAATAATTATTTTCTAAATCGTCCAAATCAACAATCAGTTGTATGGGCTGGTAAATTGTTTCAATTTACACATTAAATAGAACTTTGATTTACGAAAATTAATTTCTAGATAAATTATTGTTATCGGAGAAATCGGAAAATTCTTGGCCAAAAGAATGGCAAACTTTGCACGATTTACATACCGACTGTCCATATCCATTCGATATTCTTTACGTAATAATTTCAACAACAACAACAAAATCGATTGTTTATAATTAATTCAAATTTTAGGTTTTAAATGATAGGAATATCGATGAGATTATGTTGAATGAATTGAATTTCCATCATAGCGTCTATTGTTGTGTTCCACGATTTTTGGAAGCTGTTAAGAAAATCTTGTCATCATCTTATACAAGATTATTGAAGAAATTAACAATAGATACATGCCTTTTGCAATGTGATCATTGTTTAATTCGACAATCATCGGATAGGGGGACTTTTAAAAGACCTCGTATTGGTTTAGAAGATGCACCTTGTTCACAACAAAACCGACATTTTTTATTTGAATTGAAACAATTGGAAGTTTTAGAAATTTATTTATGTGGGCGGTAAAGTAAACAATTGATAATAATAATAATAATAATAATATAGCAATTTTTTTGTAGAAGTTCACCTGTAAATTCAGTTCATATATTTCCATTAATTACCAATTTTAAATATCTGAAATATTTAATGTTAGAATTACCAGTTTATATCAATGGGAAATTTTTGATTCAAGTATTGAATGATTGTCAACAATTGGAAATATTAAAAATTACATCTAAACAATATAACGAATCATTAAATTTGAATTTATGTAAAGCTCTAATGAAAGCTAACAATTTAAAAGATTTCAAATTAGAAAATCGTTATATACCAATAATAAGATTATTGAAAACGTTTTGTTCAATTGAAAAACCAAAATTAGAACGTTTAAGTCTATTATGTAACGAAATTGATAATTATCAATTGAATGAATTAGAAATTATTGAACATTTTCTTGTATATAATAATCAACAATTATTTTTTGTTTATTTTAATTTCGAGAAAATTTCAATAAAACTATTCAAATCGATTAATACAATATTGAAAAAATTTAGCAAAAAATATCCATCTAAATATTTTCTAATAACAAAATCAACAATTATTGAACAACAACAATTAGAAATACCGGATTTTCATTATCGGGAAATGGTGATTAATCAAAGTATAGTTTCTTATCCAGATCCGTATCGGGACTTTGGAATTATCTAATTGTTTTTGTTAAATTTTCTAAATAAAACAATTATTATTATTATTGGAATTTTGTTTTATCCAAAGAAGACATGAAATATTTGAATTTGAATTATTGTAAATAGCGCCTTAAATGCCCCCTAGATTTGGTGTTATTTTTCGAAAATTCCCTATATAAATTGTCTATTAATAGGTCATAATCTAGTATTGTAGTGTTATTCTCATCGATGATGTCGTCCTATATTTAATCACTACATGTCATGAAAGTGGAAGTTTTGTGTTTTAGGTATTCAATAAATTATATTTTTTTGTATATAAAGAAATTTTCGTAATTGTTGATCAATTATAGACATTAAATCAAATTAGAACGTTGTTTATTATAATAATTGATAAATATAGTGAATAAAAAAAATGTCAACTCCAGCTAGACGACGCCTTATGAGAGATTTTAAAAGGTTCGTAATTTTATAATACAATTATAATTTCAAGGAATAGACCGTCTATTTTTGTTGATAACAAATAATTGGTGTTTTTTTTTTAGATTACAAGAAGACCCACCGACTGGTGTTAGTGGTGCCCCAACTGATAATAATATAATGATATGGAATGCAGTGATATTCGGTCCACACGATACACCATTCGAAGATGGTACATTTAAATTGACTATTGAATTTACCGAAGAATACCCGAATAAACCACCAACAGTACGATTTGTTAGTCATATGTTCCATCCGAACGTATATGCAGATGGTGGTATATGTTTAGATATTTTACAAAATCGATGGAGTCCCACATACGACGTATCAGCTATATTAACATCGATTCAAGTAATAATTAAACAAAAAAAAAAAAAACAAACCGGAATCAATTATGTGATTTTAATATAAATTTGTTTTGTATTGTTTATTAGTCATTGTTGAGTGATCCAAATCCAAATTCACCAGCCAATTCGATGGCAGCACAACTTTATAAAGAAAATCGTAGAGAATATGAGAAACGAGTGAAAGCGTGTGTTGAACAAAGCTTTATCGACTAGCAGATTTATTTGTTTTTGTTTTGTTTTTTTTTTCAACCCCACCGCACTGGGCTCTTCTCTATCCAACATTTTAGCTGTTGTTCAATTGAATTTTCGTGCTTCTAAATTTCAGCTATAGCTATTTGTTGTTTAAGTTGCTATTATTATTATTATTATTGAATTATTATTTTTTTTTTTTTAGTACCATATACAATTTGATTTCTGTCAATAACTTTTATTTAATACTCGAAATTTTCTTTTTCTCTTCGTCGTTTATTTATTGTTTTCAGATTAGTCGTTCAACGACTTATATTGATTACCATTTGATTTTAATACAGTTATTGTCGAATTTTGGAGGTTTATTATAAATATAGTTGAAAAGCACTCTGTTTTCTCCAATAAAACATCTACCTTAATTTTTAAAAAATTAAAAAAAATGGTAGTTCAGTGTATAATAAATTACAATTATTCTTTAATAAATTATTAAAATTAGTAAAATTTCATTTAATTATTAAACAGAAATACTTAAAAATTTCAATTCTATTTACAAAAGATTTACAATAGAAAACGATAAAATAAATTAATACTATTCAACATGTTTTTTTTTTTAAATAAAATAATCAACAATAATAGAATAATTCTGATATTAAAAAAAAAGCTATCCCTCATCCATCAACAATTTCAATTGTTGTTTGTACCGTTCAGCTTCCTGTTCTTTTTTCAATAATTTAATTTTATATTCTTCTATAGTTTTACGAGCTTCAATCAATTGTGTCATTACCGTTTCCATATCAGTTGATGATGGTAATTTGTTCGACTTGACAATCTACAATTATCAAATTATAATATCGATAATTATTAATAAAAGAAAAACTCACATTATTATTAACACTATTCGAAATTGGTATAATTTTGTTTTTTTTCATAACAATACGTTTAATATTTTTCGATTTTGTACGATCATTAATTTGTTTATTAAATATATTTGTTTTATTCGATGTCATTGCTAATAATTCTTCTGGTGTTAATGTGATTATTTTCTTTTTTTTATGTGGCGAATTACCTAATTTGTCTTGTTGGCATTTCTCAGATTCTTTCAATGAATTCAACACTTCTTTACCAATATCTACAATTTATATAATTAGAATCTTGATAAAAAAACAAATTGTTAATTCCGTGTAAAATTACCTGTTAAAACTACCGAATGTCCAGTTTCCATTACAGTTGTCAAAATATTTGTATCGTCATTTGTTAACATTGTTATACCATGTTCTTGTAATAATTTCATTGATTCAGCAAACATATTGTTTTGATTCAAATTTTCAGTCTCACTATTTTGCCCTATAAATAATTTCCTATAAATATTACTTAATAATTAGGAAACCTAATAATGATAATACCGGAATTGTTTAGAGTTTCTATTGAATTTTCAGTTTCTTCTAATAAAATCGTTTCTAATGGTATTGGTGAATTCGATGTTGATGTAATTGATAAATTATCCGAATTATGATAATTCGTATCATTACTATTATCCGATTGTAATTGTAATGTTAATTGATTCGCATTATTATTATCATCATCATTCATATTTAATAATTCGATTATATCTAAACGATTTATTTGTGCTGCTAAATCAGCTGGTGTTAAATCGAATTTATTCAATAAATCAATTTGGGCTTGATGTTGTATTAAATTTCTAACAACATCTATATGACCATTTTGTGCTGCCCAATGTAACGGTGTCATTCCTAACTAAATAAAATAATTTATTAATTATTCATGAATTATAGAAATATAATAATTACTAAATCTCGACAATTAGGATCAGCTCCGTATTCTAATAAAGTTTGTACAATAGTATTATGACCTTCATAGGCTGCCATATGTAAAGAAGTTTTATCGACTTTTGTACGAGCATCTCTTGATATACCGGCTCTCAATAAAATTTCGCAAACTTCCAAATGATTATGACGAGCCGCTAAATGCAAAGGACTAGCACCCAACTATAATAGAAAAAACAATTATTCCACTATCAATTATGACAAATTAACAGTAATATTACCCAATCTGCTGTAAATAAAGCACCACGATTCAATAATGATTTAGTTTTATCAACATTACCTTCAGAGGCGGCTTTCAATAATTGTTTACCTAATTCATTTACAGAAATTGTCGGTGTTATCAATCTACCACCACATTCAATCTGAACAAATAAAAGAAACAAATAACTAGATAATTGTTTATAATTTATGATAGCTTACAGGTATTAATTCGGCTCCATCTAACGCTAAATGATCGGCTAATACTAATTTCGTTGTAATATTCTTTTTCGTATCATCTGTATTCGTCAATTTTAGCATTTTCTGTAAATGAAAACATTGTGTTTATTATTATTATTATTTTTATTATTATTAGAGGTTATAATAACATAACCAAATATAAATTTATTTATTTTTGTTTTTCGAAAAAATCACCATTTTGTTTTACAATTTCCTTTTCCTGTTGCCAGGCGGAAGTGGATATGACTTAGAAGCCATTCTAATCAATATTAAAATACAATTTCTGGATCAATTCTAATCAATTACTTACCATTTATTTGGGAAATTAATCGAAGAATTAAATTAAAATTATTTATTTTTCTATTAATTTAGATTGTTATTGGAAATATATGTGCGTCATAGAATTCTTTCTGATTTTTTTTTCCTACCCGTAGCGCCATCTAGACAGATAATGCAGTATCGATAAGGCGCCAAATTCAATTCAAATTGTTGGGTGAACCAAATTTTTTTTTCGCTCAAAATTATCTATGTAATTAATTAATTAATTAATTAACATTACGATTCGTCTATTTTCATATTTCAATTAAAGCTATCGATACGAATATACATATTAATTCTAATTTATAGATCTAAATATATATTTAATATAGTTCAACAGAATTAGTAAAACAGATGTTTATTAATTCATAAGTGCAACAATTCTAATTCTAAAATTATTATTAAAGAACAATGTGGCCCAATTTCGTTTATTAAGGTACAGCCGCATTGGTCGTTAATAGATCTTATTGAGCGTTTCATAGTTTTATTTCTTTATAAATATACGTTTTGTTTTTTTTTGGGGACTATTTTTTCTAGAATGTTGATAAAAAATCGAGTCAAATTGCATAATATATCTGCAAAAACATGTAAATACTGGAAAGCTCATCAATGCAATATTACATCATTGTAAGCATCTGTATGTTGTGTATAAATATTATTGCAATTCTAATTATGTAGAATTCATCATCAACAGTGGCAATTAATTATTTTTTATTACTACAATCTATAGTTGTACTATATTTTTTGCCTTTAATAATAAACTAAATCAATATATTATTATTAAAATTATTTAAATAAGAAAAACAATAAATTCTATTTAGATCAAATACAAATTTAAAATAAATTAGTAACAATTTTATCCAACAATTAATTCAGACAATCACAACAATCTATTTATTATTATTTAGAGAATATCTATAACACATTATATATTCGTCTTTAATAAATTGACCTTATCTAAATTTTCTAGATCTATTAATAATTAAATGAAAATATAGTGCAATTTAATATAATAAATCGAGAATAGAACAAAAACTCAGATCCATTAGTCCAATTTCGAATCGCCATTTTATAGTATAATAATAACGCCAAAATGGCCGATTTTCTTGATTCAATTTGAAAAATATATATAACCTATAAAAAATAAATGAAGTTCGAGATCAAAATGGCGCATTTATTTATAACCTATATAATGATTATTGAGAGTAAAGAAAAGATTGTTAATAATAATTAATAATATAGTGGGGATATAATTTATTCATAATAGATTTTCAGCCCCTCTATTCCCTCTAATTTATTAACAAATAAAAACTGGACATGTCCTAGTTAATAAATAGTCCCAACCCTGAAGATTTTCAGTTGGGATTTCAGCTCTACAACAATAAGTAATAATATTTTTGTTGTTGTTGTTGTTTTTAGTAATAAATTTTCTTTATAGACTATGAATTATAAACATTTTTGGTGGTTATTTATTGTTGTTATTTTATCCCAATCAGTTGATGCTGTGAAACGACGAAAAATCAAAGTCCAAGCTGAACAACCAGCTGGTGAAGTACCATTAAATCAGCAACCCGATTATGAAGAATACGATTACGATTATGATTACGATGAAAATAATACGAGTAATTACCTTAATTGATCATTTTTTTTAGTTGACAATTGATTTGTTGTAGCTGCAAGTCCAATAAATCCTACAGGACAACGTTTAAATGTTACAACAACACGAATCTATCAACAACCAGAAACTGAACGTACTACAACAATATTACCAGCAACTGGTACTGTAGATGTTCATATTTTATATCCATCAAAACCACCACCGATTGCAGATGTTACAAAGAATTGTCCATATAATGGTAACATTTATCAAAATGGACAAGTATGGAATGTTGGACCATGTACAAATTGTACATGTATCGATGGTAGAACTGATTGTAAAACTGATGAAGAAGAATGTAAAAAGATCCGACCAACTAGAGATCCACAATCGGCGTATGCTCCAACTTCTGGTAAAACAATTTTTCTTTTAAAACAACAAAAATTATCATTTTTATTAATAGGTGATCGAGGTACAGCTGGATTAAGTGGCGATCCAGGTTATCCTGGTGAACCAGGCTCACCCGGCAATCCCGGTATACCTGGTATACCAGGACCACCAGGCCCACCAGGACCTGCTCCGGATCTATCATCTTATTATCAACAATTGGCTTTATCGCAAGCTAGTCAAGATAAAGGACCATCGTATCCAGCTGTTGAACCATTTCAATATTTACAAGCACAAGTTGGACCGGTTGGACCTAGAGGACCACCAGGACCGATTGGAACAATTGGACCGCAAGGTTTTCAAGGTGTTCGTGGTGAAACTGGTGAAACGGGACCGTCCGGATCACCGGGTCCACCAGGTCCTAGAGGAATGC
>JAZBGX010001137.1:0-20872 GCA_037414775.1 Zonitis immaculata
TTCTTCTTCTTCTTCGCATAGCAAGACCGTGAATAAAATTGTCTCCTCTAAATTGCTTTCCATCATGGATCTCAGTTCACAACACAAAATCCTTCAAAAAAGTCAAAAGGTGACAAGCGTTCGATACCTTACGGGGGCTGGAACTTACAGGACGTACTTTCAACGTACGTATTAAGTACGTTGTAAAAAATTTGTAGACAAATTTTGTTTCAAATGGAAGAAGTCAAACGAGAAATGTTGATAATACGTACGTGACACATATGTATCACATATGTTGAAAATACGTACCTATCACGTACGTTGTTAAATAAAAATTTCTGGCCAAAACCCTCGAACAGGTCGATATTATTTTTTTAAGGTGCATCGTTCCTGATAGTTAAATTATGTAAATATGCAATTTGTTATATTTCTGAGATTGATTTGTTACAATGATAATTTTTCAAAATAATAAAGTTCAAAACACAACATGAGTTAATTGCAAAATGATTTGGGTTATTTGGAATAAATAAAAATAAATGATTGAAATAAATAAAAAATCAAATTAAAACAGATTTTATTGAAATTAAACCAATCAATTATTATTCGGACTTCATTAGGATCAAATTCAGTAAGAGGTTCTGATATAAAATGTAACATATTGCATATTTATTTGTGCAGAATTCAGATAAGAATCAGAATCCATCAAAAAATACAGCGGTTGCTGTTCAAAAAAAATTACAAATGCTGCTACTACGCAAAGGGGTAGGGGTGGAAAAAATTTCAACTATCAGAGAAGATGCGCCTTCAAAAATTAAATTCGATCTGTCCGAGGATTTTGGCCGCAAATGATCCAGTACTTTTTTATTTCGAGTGTTCTACAGCCAACGACCGCACTGTATAAGTGCAGGAGAGATGGAGGTATTTATGATCTCGTCCACTCGTCAGTCCGCAGCTTGTTTCAGCCACTATATTTTAACATTACAAATGTTAAATTTAATCATTCATGAATTAAGCTTGGTCTTACGTTCTCCAACTTCAAAGATAATTAGCGTGATACACTGCTTATAGTGAAACGGACATTTTACAAAGATTCGATTTTGAAAATACGTACGTGGCACATACGTGAAAGTACATTCTGTGTGCCACAGCCGTTACTGGTTGCTGGTCCGTGCTGTGCTTCTCACAGCAGGCGCAGTGTGCGCGATCTTTAGTCTCTAAATGAGAGACTAAAAGTTTCTCAGAATGCATGGAGAGAGATTGTCTGAGAGACTGAATCAGTCTCTGTTTCAAAGACTCTCAGAGACGAGAAATTTTATCCTCGGAATACTGGAGCTCTGCACAAGAGGCAAGCGCACTCTCATTTTTTTTTCAAGCATGAAACAAAAGTTGAAGCATTTAATATACATCTCGTAGAAGATAACGCGTTTTACTGACTATTATTTACTGGTAAATTTCACATCTTACAGCGGATCTAAAATCAAAAAATCGCTATAACCGGAAACATCACATATTTCATTTCAAAAATAGTTTGTTTAAACCAGGTTTGCTATTATGTAGGGTTTTACTTGGTACATTCCAAACAGATTAGCTTTAACTGATAGTTCGCTTTAAACGGACTATATATTACTGTATAAATAATTAATAGTCTTTAAAAGTTGGCTATTTTAGTCAATGCAGGGAGTATTTATACACGAAAAGAAAAATAATACTTGAAAGAAAAACCCATTTTCATGGTTTCATTATATTTCGAATTTCCCAATAAGTCGTCCAAATTTCAAACAATAGCAAAAAAGTGTTTTATGATTTCTTTTCTATTCATTGCTTGTTTTTTTCTTCTTTTGGTTTTGCACCTTATAAAGAAAATTCCAATTTGAAATGGATTTTTTTTGGTTAGTAAGTACTTATAATTTAAAGGTATGGTAATAAAAACGAATATCATCTTATTATTGAAGGTGGATTCTTAATTGTTTTCCAATATTTGAATGATCAGAAAGAACGTGACGATCTTGCTAAAATCCCATCAATAATTAATTACTATATTTAATGGATAAGAGCGAGAGAAAAAAAAAATGAAAAAATTATGAGAAAATACGTTAATAGAATTTTTATTATCGAAAAATGATTTCATTATCATAAAAATCGTAATTTTATAATAATCTGATGATGACCTGACAATATAAAACGCTATTACTAAAAGGTCTACTTTATTAAATTCATTGTAATTGACACCAATCTCATAATGAAATAAAGGATTTATTTATAATAAATCAATCTTCATTAAAAAAATCACAATCTCTAACAGTATATTCTGCGGGTAAAAAATTCTTGTTAGTCGTTCTTAGAATTTATAGGAACAAATTTGGATTTACAATTTAGAAAAAAGTTAATCCGGGGCGCGGAGAAGATTAAAATAGCTCAATTTACATTTATCCAAAAATAAGAGTTCCCGTTTTTTTTTCTTTAATTATAATTAATTGGATACTGAATGAAACAGATCTAGTTTTAACGATTATGAGATGTAATAAAATACAATTGAAACTTATTTAAGATCGTTTATTTATTTCATAAATAAACAAAGTTTTATGTAACTGAAACAGATTTCTGTTTTTTGTTTGTTTTGTTGTTATAATTATAATACTTCTCCTTAATAATTCTATAGATTTATAGATTAACAAAAAAAAAATATTTATAAATAAAATTCAATTAAACGTTCAAATTGTAGTGAAATTTATTCATAGAAAGTGATGTTCTAAGATGAAAATAGGGGGAAAGAACAACGTTTGCATAATTTAACCATTATTTTCTATAATACATACTACTACCCAGTTTTGTTTTTGTTTTTACTCGGCTAATGGAAAAAATAATGATTTCCCGATATGTTTTGTGAAAAATTTCTATTTCAGTTTTCTTTAAATATAATAAATGCTGGTATATTATTTTATATCAAAAGATTTTATCAGGTCCAATATAACTCACGATGCTTAATTTCCCATAAATGGAACCATTAAACCATAGCGAGAATTGCTTCAATTGACCATCATTCCAGTTTATTTTATTTTAATTATATAATAGGTACAGGTACACAATAGAAATTAGTATTTTTTGCTGTGTTTATATGGTATATAGTTTGTGAATTTTTAAATTAGAATTGATGTATTTTCTTGGTCCATTTGATGTTTGGTTGGACATTTGTCAGTTGTCGTTTTTTTTTTTTTTTTAACAATCTAGATCTAATGGTTAGTGTTCACGAAATTCCGGACATAAATCTCAATAAATTACGTAGTGTATAATCGAATTCCATATAAACGAAAATCCGGTTCTCTATGGGTCATATGTGTGTGTTTTAATCTGGTGTCTGGTCGATTCTTAATCACAAACACATACACACATACATATGTATATATAGTATATAGATACCCTTGATAATGATAATTAATTGTTGAGCTTACTGTACTAGTTCGAGAACGAAAATATAATTGAAAATTTTACTGTATACGTTCCTATACCTTGAAACAACAATAGCACGCATCTATCGTTCGTATAGTCCAAGTTCACTATTATACTTTTTCAAATATTTTATTAATTTATTACAAATAGTTGTGATTATTTTCACTCTAGGAGTTTTCTATTTATTAATGGATAATCATGACAAGAGAATTTTTTTTCCTTTAAATTACTATAGTAGCATAAATTTAAATTTATTAAATTTTGATGGTTTAAAAAAAAATTTAAATAGTACAGATCAAAATATGGATTACTTACATATGATCGAATTAGAGATGGTTCCTTTGAGGTTTTACTGATTTCCATTTAAATTTTTTATATCATTATTGTTATTATCATTATTATTATTATTATTAGAGTAATGTGAAACCTTAGATATTGTAAGTTTTATGTTATTATACGATGTATTCATTTTGTAATATATGGCCACCATATTGTCAGGATCAAATTTCACACATTTTTCTGTATAAACTTTGATAATTTACGATCACCACTAGGTATACACATATAGAGAAAAAAGTAAATGTATATAGCGTCAATAATTTTCAAGTTTCTTCTCAAATTGAACCAAATGTCTAAGCCGTGATTCTTCTCAAAGTAAAATTGATAAATACTTTGAACATAGGGAATTGCTGTTCTATAAATGTGATCTTTATTTTGTTATACAATACTTATACAATAGGTTAGAGTAAGCAGTATATCCAGCCTTCTGAGCGAAATTTGTACTTAAATTTTATTTAAGCTTTAATAATTAAAATCTTATACATATGTATGTGTAGCTTAAGCTTTCTAGATTCATTGTCAGTATTATTCATTCGATTTGATATAAAATCTATCAAAAAAAAAAGAGATAATTTTTAACAATTGTCGTTTTGAACCGGTAGCCAGCCGTCGACATCCAGTAGTCAGCCTCTTACGTTCCTTTATCTTTTTTCTACTAAACAAAACTATTATCCCGATTAATTATCAATCTTATCATCAAATTTTAATCAAAAATAGCTTAAAATTGATGTTTTTATAAATATATTCAATATTTATTGATTATAATAAGGAAAAAATACATTAAATCCAAAAATCATGTAGATATTTTAAATTTTTAAAGATTTTTTATAGTAATAAATGATCAACAAACAAAAGAAACTTCTTCATTTTTATACAGTATAGTTTTTGGTTTTTTACGAGGTTCTTTTTATCCTTCTGGATAATTTTAATATTTTGTCTTGTAGTCGTTTCAAAACTATAATTTCCATAATTTTTCTTTCTTTCCTCTTATGAAAGGCCTTTTCTTCATTACTTTTTATTCTCTCCTATCTTAATATGTAAAATTTTAGCTTACTTTTCAGAATTGAATAGCGATCAGCTTATTTTTTTCTGGCTTTTTATTTTCTATTTCTCTCTATTTTTTTTTTGTTATTATATCAATATTATTTGATATTTTTAACCGAGTACTCTTTGAAATAAGTGCCGGTATAGTCACATATTTCTCAAATTTAATGATTTCAGGGAAAACTGTTTATTTCCATACCCAACCGTGCCCGGTTAACTACAGTCGAACTTGGTTATAGCGTACTTGGTTATTACGTATTTCCTGTTATAGCGTATTTTTTGACTTGGAACGGCCAAATCTCCATAAACACAATGTATTTCAAACTTTTTTATAACGTAGTTTAAACTCGGCTATAACGTATAAATTTTTTCTGCTTTCAAGAAAAATTTTTTGATTTCAAATTTTTTGACTATTATCAAAGCAAGTAAAAAGATTATTTGAAAAAGCTGGATGCAAATTTTAGAAATCTCTCCAAAATTTCCGGAGGATTAATTTAACAATGGAATAACAGCAATTAATAAATTAATCCTCCTACAATTTGGCGGGAAATTTGCAAAAATTTGTATTTTGGGTTATTTTTCGTCAGTTTTGAGTTTGCAGCCAAACAATCAAAATTCCTGTGAAACGTAAAGATCTCTCTATGAACGAAAAAATTAGTGATTGATCTCATCGCAAGAGGTGGTGAATAAATCGAAGCATGTAAAAACTTTGATTTAGTATTATTCTATTACTGATAACCTTGAAAAACAAAAGATGTTATTCCCCAACTCGGTTATAACGTAAACTTGGTTATAACGTAGATTTCTTACGGTCCCGACGAATACATTATAACCGAGTTCGACTGTATATAAGATATCATCACATAAAACATAACCTTATATGTATAGCCAGCCTCGTTAATATTCAAATAATGTTTTGTTGAATATCAAAATTAATAACTCAAATTATTAAAAAATGGAGTATTCTGGGTTGAATATGAATATTTTTCACGCTAAATATTTACAAAACAATTTTGAAATTACAGCGGAGAATTATAGGAGAGAATTATCAAAATCACTTAATCTATCGAGTTTGCTTAATAAATGATATTTGATATCAGTTTTATAATACTCATTATTATAATGCATGTACAGTAGAACCTCGATTATCCGGATTAATTGTTGCAGTGGGTCATCCGGATAATCGAAAATCTGTGTTTCTTGAAAGTATATTCCCCTACAGCCCCGAGACCGGACATTATCAGAGAGTGGACTGTACTATATAATATGTATTGTCTATTCCTTAGTTATGAATTTTTAAAGTATTTTCTATATTTATATTTCCTGCTCCTTTACTAAGGAGGAGATATGTGTAACAATAACAAATTTTTCTGAAAATCTCATTATATGAAAATTAATTCATATCTCCTTCTTACAATTAGTAAAAAAAAATATATAAATATAGAAAATACTTTGAAAAAAAAAATCTGAACGCGATTGTCGATCCGGATAATCGTGAATCCGGATAACAGAGGTCCGGATAATCGAGGTTCTACTGTACTACAAACGAAAGTTAATTTTGAGATCAATTGTTACTATTACAGTCCAATATTTTCTTATTTATTCAATAATACATGATGAGGCGACTGGCTACTGATTGGGGGCTGGGTACTGGTTAACGACACCACGCACTGAATCGACTCGGTTTGGTCGGATTGGTACCGCATAGTCGGCACAGCCGGCATAACCGCGCATTGAATTGGCAGTTTCAGTTCGCTTTCGGCAATGTTTAGGGAAATTGAAAAAAAATCATGAGTTGAAGCTTATCATAATCTGATGGAAATATTTTAATCACTTTAGCATGCTAGTAAATAGAAAAATTAAAATCAAGGTTCTGGATTCATGATTTAATTATATAAAATATTTTATAATATTTTTCAATAATTTATTATGCTCTTTAATTTGTCTAATTTTCAACTAATATGCTAAAAAAACAATTTGACAATTTCCATCTATCACCTTATTTGCTCGAAAATGGACAAACACTATCGTAGCCGTCGGCAGTTTTTGCCCGTTCGACTATTCTTTGCCATTGCAGAGACGATCCGGCCGTGCCGATCTGACCAAACCGATTCAGTACGCGGCCTTCGATTTAATTCTATAAGTAAAACATGCCGATTGTGTCGTGCCGATCCGACCGAACCGAGTCGATTCAGTGCATGGTCTCCTTTATACTCTAATTCATTTTGTATCGTTATAATGAAAATTTTATTGTGACTTAGGAACCTTACTGTTACTTTTATATGGATCTTACGTCTCGATATAGGTTGTTTTCAATTTAATAAGCGTTACTTTTATTATGGAACATAACAGCTGCGTAAAGCAAGGGTCTAACTGTAATCGGGACGCAATTCACATACCTTATTCATTATTCAGCACAAACGGCGGAACATAATTCACTTTATACAATGTTTATTTGAGGCCAAATTTCCATTTCCCGTTCTTTTATTCTATATTTCTATATTATAAATATATAACAATGATAGAGCATTGAAAATACTGAATTATTATCAAACTGCATAATGTTTATAAAGATTAATCTAAAAGGAACAATAATATTCTAACATTTTCTCTGTTAAACAAAATGGTTATTACTCTTTAGGGATACATTAAAAGAATTTAACTATCACGCAACCGGTAGTGTAGTGTTTTATATGGAAATTGATACTATAAACAAACAATTATTCGTTTCTTCAACAATTATATTTTTAATAAATGCGGGAATTTTCTCTATACCTATAGGTATAATCTTATCTAAAAGGTTTTTATAAACTTTTCATATTTAACTGCTACCATTGTGTGAATTTTTAAAATAGTATGCAATATACAAATCTTGGAGTCGTGGATTGTTTTTGTTTGTCGAGAAAAAATAAGATTAATGACGACGAAAATAGAAACTTAACAATAATATTATGTTGAATTAATCGTTGTTGGTTGACATTTAGATAGATATTAGGTTTGGACTGTCTTCACAGAAAAACACAAAATAATTTACATTTACTTTTATATTGTTATAAAAAAATTAGTCTTATATATTCAACGTGTTAATAAAATTAAGAAAAAAAAACACAAAATAATAACAATAAATAATGATAATTGATTATTTAATTATGATCAAACATGGACTTTATAATATTATGACAACGATAAAATATTATTGCAATGACAGTATGTTGATTTTGCGAAATTTATGGAATTTTGGTAAGAAGTAAATTACAAAATCATGACAATTTAAATTTAATTTTTTTTCTTTAGAATTAAAGAATGTCAAAGAAAAACGAAAATGAATATTAATTAAAATGTTGTTTTCAACATCGGTTTATTTTTTAAATAACAACAACACAGTACAATTTCGTTGTTAAATTCAAATTTCCATCATTAACTCAATAATAAAATTTCTTGTTGTTGTTGTTCAAAATAATAACAATGATAATGAAGGTTTTTATATATATTTTTCAAGCAAATTACTGCATTTTGTAGTTATCCATCATTGATTGTTTATGACTGTTTTTTATGTTTATATTGTTTAAAACGGGGAGAACAATTTACACAAATCAGATGTAGTAAAAATAATTGAACTGACATTTTTATTGCTTCCATAAAAGCTCAAAACAAAAATAAAGGAAATGAGAGAAATTTTTTAATTATATTGTAAAAAAAATTGTTACCATATACAAAAGATGGAGAATTTTATACATATATCATGTAACCAAACAAAATCGTTCCTTCTTTGATTTGGAATCAAAAAATTGACGGACTAATCTATAACATAACTCGAGCTTTGCGCTGCCTATCCTATTTACTTGTATGGTCTAATTGTCGAAAGATAATAACATGTGGTGATCACTTGGTGAAATGTCAGAAGTATAAGGTGGATGTGGTTGTGTTTCTCAGCCAAGGTCAGAACTTTTCACTGAGGTTACTATAGCGGTATGAGGTTAGCGTTGATCAAAGAAGGTTAAGTGGATAAGTGCTGTTTGTACTTGCTGAAACTAATTATAATAGATTACAGTAGTGATGATTGGGCCTGTTTCTGAGAACTTGTTGTCCGCTAAATTCTCAATAAAACTTTTCGTAAGTGTAAGAAATTCTTTGGAATATGTGGTATTAGATCAGTTGGTGACAACTAATAATAATGTCGCTCAGAACTGGCATACGATATATACATTTTTTGTCACAAGTTAACAAACGATCAAAAAAATGCTATATAACATATGAGAAGTTGGCCGAACAAATGCTAATGCGGGTTGAATATTGTTATTATCTGGCAATTCATGTTGGACCTATTTACTTGACTTCCACTTTTTCCTTAGATGATAAAGGTGTAAGCGAATGGTTTCATCACTCACACTAATTCTAGTGTGAAGAAGATCATTCGATCTTCGGTCTTCCAGAACATGCGTCATCGATCAAACTGCAATTTCCCGAACAAATTCCTTAAACTATCCTTCTGTGGTGTTGTTAGATTATTTAAAGCGTATATAAACTCCGAATGCAGTACATATTTTTCGCACCGTCTCTTTCGTTCTGGTGCCAAATTTGTACGTACTTTATTGGTTATCTGATAGATTTTAATTAGTCATTAATATAGTTATGAGAATTCGAACTGACAAATAATGGAATTCGCTGTTTTCTAAGAATATATAGTGGTTATTTAATTACATATCAAGACCACCATGAATATCTGTCATAAATTAGAGTCTATCGATTAGAGACCATTAATTTAATACGCCTCCATTCTTATTTGTTGTTTTTTTCCTTAATTATCCATTTTATATACCTAAACTTGAAATGTAATTTTATTGTTGATATAATTTTGATTTAATTTAAATCCGTTATACATTTTCATACTATAATTTTAAATTACAATAAATATATCTAAACTTTACGGAAGCAATTAACAAAATTCCACATCCTTTATCCTATTTTATTATCATTATATCTGTCTTTATTCAACTTATTCTATGTTGCTTTGTATAATTTAGAAATTAGTACAAATAAACGTAAGCACACCGGTTATTCTCCCTATATATTTATATACAAAAGTAAATAATATAAAATGGTAGTGTATTTATATTTATGTAGGGAAGTATTCTTATTAAAACATTCGGACACGGGTCTCTGATGAAATACCAAAAATCAACATTGTTGTTATATTATAAATGGTACTATTGTTATTTTTAACATATGCTCTCAACAGTATAAACAATCTTTTCGTTAATTTGTACGTTATTTATTTACTTATTCATGTAAAAAAAATAATAGTAATAATATACAATAAATTTCCATTATTGATTGCTGTACGCGCCGCTATAAGATGCCACTAGAAAAAGTTCAACTCGCCGTATACTGTTAAAGTAGAGGCGAAAGGAAATATGAAAGCTATAATTCGATGAATTAAAATAATTCAATATAGGAGTGAATAACTGTATCTCATTTATAGTTAGATAGAAATCTTTTATTGTAATTTCTTTTAAAATTTTGTTGTCTCCTGCTAAAAATATAAACAGTATACTTACATATTTTCATCGTTAGTTAATTTATTTAAGTAACTCGACGACTTATGCGCGGTCACGATTCCTTATTTTCTTTTAGATTCTCAAGTAGCTGAAATAATATTAGAAAATTAAGCTTATTTAATATCCTAGTATAGAAAATATTTATATACCTATATGTACATATTTATTTATTTTTTGTTGGAATTTGAATTTGCATTTTTTTTATTTGGACACCAGCGCTAATAAATCGAGGATTTGGGGCTATAATCCTGAATAGGCTATTCAATTGGTGCTTCTAAATCCTAATAATAAGAAAAAAGATTATAAAATTTCGAATGGTGTCAGGAATATTATTCTAATTTTAAATTGTCCAAAAAAAAAGTGATATAAATCTAGTTTCTATTCTATCATCAACTACCTGAATAGATGACAAAACTGGATCATTAGTTAAAATCCAATTTGTTCCGGAACTATTTCTAGACAGCCCCCTTATACATATGTATATAAAATCCATATACCTACTACTATTAGTAGAGACGCCAGACATTAAAATTTCACCTGACTTTTATGAAAGGTAGAAAATGAAACAAATACATAATAAAAAAACGAAACAAACATATATGTGTTTTCATGAAAACTTCCATCATCATCCATTAAAATCAAAAAAGTTGTGTCTGTAAATTTTTCAACATATATTTTTATGCACCCCATTATAGGAAACTATAGCAAAATACTTCGTAAAGGCAAGTATATGTATCGGTTAAATATCGATACATATTACACGGTTTATTACTTAATATTTTTAACTTTAGATACGTATTTTGATGAAGTCGAGAGAGAAAAACCATTGAAAGATTCCATAAAAGGTTTATGTTTTCGATAGGGTGGAAAGTTGTTTATAAAAATAACAAAAAACAAAAATCTATAGGTATATAAAGTATTTAATTGTATAACTGGGTTTTTTTCCAATTTGTTATCCCTGTGAATTCCACCCTATTTTTTTTTGTTTTACTAAATCATAAAACCTTCAATTTTCTACCCTTTTTTTCAATATAAACTTTTTTCATTTTCTTTCATATAATCGCACATATGTTCACTATAAATTTTGTTACTAAATCGAAAAAAGTATTGCTAGTTATACAAGTTTTTCCCCTATTTATTTATTTTTTTCCGTTTATTGTCGTTTGTTAATACTTACATAAAGAAGAAATAAATTGTTTTAGATTATAATATTAAATAGTTAATTTATTATATTTATGTATGTATAGCGGCTATTTCAAACAGTATTTTCGATGGAATCTGCTATAGTGAAAACCCTATTAAGCACATCTATATGGGTGTTTTATTTCTACAATGGATGCATTAAGTGGTTTAACAATGGTGCACCCAATAGAATACGTAAGTTACTTGTAACAATATTCTAAAACAGTACAAAGATACCGATGTTTCGAAAATTTATACTTATTAAACCTATACATATTGCTGAAATTCTCTACAATCACATCTACTATATAATATATTAAATATATATTTTTTGTCTTTTGTTTTCGTTATTGTCTCTAAGCTATATTTGATCATCTCTAACATGGCATCATTAAATAACATTGTTTATAACATAGAGATATATCTGAATTCTATAATAAATATTAGGTTTGTTTTAAGAATTTGTAAGGAAATGTTCATTCAGCCGTGACATTGAAGTAATCCCCAATCTACAATTATGTGAAGATTTATTGAAATCGCCCCCCTCTTCTTTATAAAATATATTGTAGATTTTCTTGGATTATACAGTTATTTTTTATATTTTCAAATTTTTCAATATTATTATTACCATTATTTCTTTTTCAAAAATAAACCAACAATATATGTATATATAGATATAACGATTGGAAAAGGAAGCATTGAAGCGATCTTGATCCTGTCGTCTCAAAAACTGAAATTGTCTTGTTCATGTTCGTTTACGCATTGTTTAATATCAAAATTCTAGTTGAACAATTATTTTCTATATATTTTAAAATAGAATATTCATACGTTAAATTGAATATGGTCAACAACACAACCCCCATTATTATTGAAGGTTACCTTTTTAATACGCTTGGAAAAAAATTTCTAAAAAGATTAGGTCGGTTATTCTTGCCGGTTTTAATTTCACGTTACATTGCACATTTATTTATCTTATACATATATATACGTATAATGTTTATATGATGATAATGGCTTGAAATCTACTTTTAAAATTTTTTAAATCAGATTTAATATTGATATATTTAATTATCTTTCAATGTTTTGATAATATAAATTGTATCTATATTAAGATTTGTACTAAATAAATTCTATTCTTTTATATCTACAAAGGAGTCTTAAATTTCTCCCAACAAAGGATTGTAAGTATATACGTAAAGACGTGAAACTAATAAGCATTTACTATGCAAACTCTACATCGTTGCCCAGTTAGCGATGCTAAACGATTGTCTTGTATATTATGAACAGGTATTGTGCCAAGAAATTGCAATTCAACTATTGTACTTGTTTTATATTTTCAAAGGATTTATATTTTTTGTAATAGAATTTTGCAAACCGGTAGTGAAAAAAAAATCTAAATTAAAATTTAAGAAAAGTAAAAACGTATACTTAAAAGTAAATACGAGAAATATAAATAATTTAATTTGTCGGAATTTCCATCGTAACAAATTTTCAAATTATACTCTCTTTTTATAATTAAACCTTTCCGTGGATTTCAATGTTCCTTTTATTCGTTTTTTTCAACTACCATAACAATATCTTATCTGTCATTGTTATTGAATAAACGAATCAGAAAAAAAATCACAATAATTTTTTTTCATGATAATATATGATTGAGGGTTGGTTATTATATATTGAAATATTAATAAAAATTTTTTGGGGTGTGTGGCGCAGGTGAGTACACATGCATACGGCCAGTTTCATTACCTGAGCATTTTCAAACATCCTGCACTTTGTGCATCCCGACCCTAATAAGCTTTCAGTATATAGGTATTTCTAAAGGTTTTTTTGCTTTAATACACTATAAAGCCAGATGACAAATGACAATTTTCGTTGTTGATTCTTTCCTCTTCTTCCCGTCGTCTTTATTCTATTCTATTTGTATACGTGTAATATAAGCATAAATGCTACTATATATAATAGTGTAAAATTCGAAATATTCAAGGGTTTGTATATAGCTATTATTCAGGAAGTAATATACAATAGTTCTTAAACACTAATAGCTATAATAGGGATGTCAAAGAAATAGGCAGTAAATATTGGGGATTACCTGACGATAAGTTTGGATATATTTCAGAATTAAATAGAATTAAGTTGGATATTTTAACTCGAATAAAGGGCTGAAATGATTTGACATAGGGGTTAACTAACAATATTACATCCAGTGAAAAATCTGACAACAAATTAATTATCATGTCGCCGATTCATCCATCTTTTTTTTCTTTTTTCTCTCGTTCTTCTTTTTTTTGTTCTAAACGAACTTTCTATTATTTTCTTTAATACTTCTTTTAAAGAAAAATCACAGGGCTTAAGAGCCAATTACTTTGAAAGTTTCAGAAAAGTGTCAATATTGGTTCATTACATATAATTACCAACTCCTTCTTTTTAAAGTTCAAAAGCTTTTTAATGATGTTGATATAGTTGATGGCGTCTTGAAATTAATCATTTTCCAAATAAATTATATTATGAAAAAATTGATTTACATATATGTATGTATATCTACTTATTTCTATAGGTCTATAGGTATATTAAATGATTTTTTTTATGGGAATTTCAAGTTGGTGTTGTATGCCCGTTACATCTTAATTGGACGATTTGTGATTTGGAGCCCATCTGGAACCTAAGAACTCATAATTTAAACGAGGCAACTGATTCGAATAGCCGATTTGTATGTTGTTGTTGTAGAGGTGCACTGTTATTTATGTACGAATTATAATTGGGCTCTTGTTTTATCTTTTTTTTTTTGTTATTATTTATTTCAATATAACGTTATATACCGTTGAGGTTTTGTTGTTTTTCATATTTTACCAGATACTGTTTCTTTTTTTTTGTGTACAATTAGAAAGGTGTTTAGTTTCGTTTTAATATATCGAGTGTTCACGAATTTGAATATTGGAAAAGCAGTAAATCTTTGTAACTATTAATTTTATTGAATTTTCACCCATTTAATGTATCGTCATTTGCTTACAAAGCTTTCATCGTTCAATTTGTATTTGTTCGTTGTTATTGGATGTTTTGTTGAAAATTTCTTAGTACCTATATGTATATATATGTATATATAAAAAATAATTTTTCTCTAACTTATATTCTAAGAAAATAATCGGCTTGTTATTTGGCGGTATTTTTCTTGTTTTCTTTTTCTGTGGAAATCTTTGGGCGATTTGTTGGGGGACATCCGACTATTGTTATATTTGAACTTATTGTCTGGAAGACCACCCTCGATTTAGAATCGTTTCCAACTTCTCCATAATATACAACAATAACAAATAAATCGTCATATTGTATTATAATAGTTATAGTGTAAATTATACGAGCATATTATCGAATTTCATTACTATAGTATGTTAGGTATTATTTACTAATCGATTTAAGAGGTTTATTTTGACTTCGATATGTATTATTTTTGTTCGTTTATTGCTGTTAAATGAAATAAAACACAGAGGAAAATTCGTAATTTATTAACATAAACTGAATGATAGATGGATGTGAAATTGAATTTTATTTAAATATATGTATTAACGACGCCATATTTGAAACTTGATGGCTTCTCATATTGAATTATATTCTTTAATATTTATTTAAAAATTAAAAATTATAGATTGTTGTCTAATTATATGAAATGTATGAAAACTTGAGCATCTCGTTAAAGGCATATTCTTGGGTGAGAGAGAGAGGGAGAGAGAGTTGCGATCTCTATAAATAGTTGCTGAAAATGAGATATATGCCCGCGATTGAAGTTTAATATATTTAAACCAAACCGACATTGTATAAAATAACAACAGTCACTGATAAGGTCTCTCTTGTTCGTTTTTGGTGAAGACGTGCTGTATAACGGCAATTCGGTATTTCTTTTTATATATATATAGTTATGTATATACTTCTGAAATATGTTATCCCACTATAAATATTAAACCATTAATGGGCGTTCAATTCTCGTTACGATTGAGAATATGTTTCGGTCTGATTATTATTAGAGGTGGGCGTGCAAATCTGTTTCGATAGAGGTGAACTAATGACAAGATAACTGTTGAGAAAAAGCCGCTAGTCTAATTAAGGGACTAAGCGAATTAATTAGGCCTTAATCGATAAATTCGTGATTATATTTTAAGTGTAGGCGGGGACGACATCACATTCGTTTCAGGCAATACTATATAATAATACAATATACATATAACAACAACTATACATTGATTTGAATTATATCAGAGGACTCGGGACAAATCTGAATAAGACATTATATAGCAATAATAAAATGTACGATTGTTTTCTTTACACTTTGTACAAGTAAAGTTTCTTGTTCAAATGAATAAAAAACAAATTCAATGCAAATTTTGTTGAGATAAATATTATAATTTTACAAATAGATTTTACATAAACAAATCGACGATATATATGTATATATATACATATATAAAAGACATTTACTGACAATGAGATATCTATATCTATAAACATTTAAGTTGAATTTTTTCCTTAACTTTTCAGCGTGTCCGGTTTCCGACCATTTTCCGGTTTATATCGTTCTTTCTTATACAATAACAACATGACAAAGTTTCAACTACAGTTCCACAACCATAAATATTTCCGCTATTTTTAAAGTTATCTTCTCGCTTTCTTGTACAAAAGAACAGTACGATATATATATATTATGTGTATGTATATGTATATACCTATGTATAGAGAGAGAGAGGCTGTGAGGAGGGTTTTTAGTGTGTCTGTAGTGTGTTTGATTTATGAATGGCCCACCTTCTAGGCCCCGACGAGAACGCGTTCGCCGTGTGATAAATGGGGGCCCGTATCGCGCGCGTATCGCCCAGGAACCGTTCAACGTCTTGGTAATTACATGCCGTTGCGATAGGTTAGCTGATTGAACGTACCCGCCAGTCTAAGGACTTGAAACCATCCAACTTTATATGTAGGTATATACATACATATCGACCATTTAGATTCAAGTCTTATTCTTTGCATTTGATATTAAATTTATTTTAATGTTGAATAATTCTGGTATTTGTGCGCATTCAATTATAATTAAATTAGAAAATCCATTTCGATATCCTTCAATTGTTCCCAAATTCTAATTGATAATGGTCTCTGTTCCAGCAATATATATATAGCTTTATCAACTTTATGATATTTAATATCGACATAGGCTAATGCATAATGCTGCAAAACCGAATGCATAATTTAATAGTTGCCTTTCAAAATGAAACTCTGCCATATAAATACTTTGACAATAAACTTCTAATGCATTCCAAGCGGAAATTCTAAGTTTTTGAAGAGTAGAAAACGTTAGAGAGCGAGGTTTTATAGATAAAATGGTTGTGTTCATCTTCAAATAAAAGCGATTGTAAAATATGCGCTTGCTGACCTGGTTTGGATTCAATATATAATATAATAATAATAAACCATTGACAATAAATTGAGATATGCGAAAAACTTCGTTTTGAGTTTTTATACGCGAAATTTATTTTATTCAATAAATATTTGAAAGATATAATTTCTATTTTATTATAATCATATTTTATTCAAGAATTTTATATAGAAACAACTCGATTTGTTACGAATCAGTTTTCAAATTGTAAAATATAAATTAAAACAGACAAGACGACGGGATTAAAGAAGGAAATTGAATGTATTATTGTTGTACCAGAGGCAGCTTGTTTCCTATTTTCAATTTTAATCCATTTTAGTGTTTAGTAGCAGGCTAATAATTTACCTGAATTGGAAAAGTGCCCTTAATTCTTATTTATAACCCAACTATACAGTTTAGAGAAATGTAACAAAACTTTTAAAGACAGTTTGTTTGATTAGGCCTTTTACGAAAACCATCTCTCTTCTTTTTTTCTTCTTCTGGGTTTGCAACTGCCGCATTTATTTATTTTACGACTTAAATACAGATCCCATTTCAAAAGCCTTTCTGTCACTTAAAATTCTTCATATGAACAATGATGTTACCATAAAATTGAACGTTAGACTGAATAAACGTTTAGTGTAGATGTAGATATATAACAGAAAAAATGCTTCAAATCCTTCATAAATTATTAGTGACAAGAGAGATACTTTGTAATTAGGAAAAAAAATTATGATTCCTCTTGAATGATAAATGGTGTGGCTATCGAGGAAATTAAACCATGACAAATTAAATGCGACAAGTCGTCTTGTTAATGATCAAACATTGCAGAAAATTAACGATTGTTATTCGTTTATATATAAATTAGTCAATTTTTTTGTTCGCTAGCTTTGCTTTCTTATTTATATGATGCGCCCACCTCCAAAACAACCAACAATCGATGATATAAAAAGTGTGTGACGTGTAGTTTGATAGTATTGTATGTTTCTTTTTTTTTCCTAAGAGGGTAGAAACGTATACATCCTGTACGTACCTTCATTGTGGAAATTCAATTGAAATTATAAACAGTGTATCACGCCCTAAAAGTTTTAGATTGATTAAGACAGGAAACAGGCCTCAATTTTCCTACGATCGTATACTTGTATATAATATACGAAAAGAAAATTTTGCGAATTATCGTATAATAATAACGTTTTTATACATAACATTGAACAACATCTGGATTTGAATATATGTACTTATAGATACTTATATAAAATATAAAAATATTGAAAAATTGAAATAAAATTTAATAGAGTGAAAAAGAATTTATTAAAAAAAATTCGTATTTTTCAAATCGTTAAATAATGGTAATAAAGAAGTGAAATATTCATTTTGTTAAAGAGGGTTAATATACTATATAGACACTTTAATAATATAACGAGAGAAAGAGAGAGAGAGAGATAGAGAGTAAATGGAGATAGTAATAGTAATTACGAATTATAGCATCGTTAGTTAGAATTGAAAGAGGGAGTGTTGTAGGATCGTAAAATGATTTTTTTTTGTAAAACGTAAATTGTTGCATTATTAAAAATTTTAAATTAGCCAATAAGTTGAATGTGAATAATTTCTCCTCTTATATACGCAAGTATATGTTACTTTTCAAAAAAACAAAGAGCAAATAATTTAAAGGCTGATAAAATTTCAACTTGCGATGTGGACATATAAAAATACAATTTTACTATATATTCTACCGTCCAAAATTTCGTCAGCTTGTTAAATCTCTTTATTTTACGACATCATGGCCATTTCCCCCAGAGAAATATGTATATTACAATACTAACTTTATATATGAATATATAGAATGGAATTTTATTCGTTGTTGTTGTTGTTGGGGCTTAAATAAAGGAATAAGGGGGTATATAACGTCAATGTCACGTTTAGAAAACGTAATAAAGCCGTAGAGACAATTACTGGGGCAATAAATCGTGCTTCTGTTATATGCTGACGGATTTTTCCTAAAACACGTCAGAGAGAGTATATATTTAACTTTTATATAAAAGATGAAAGCAGAGCAATGATCAATTTTGATTGAATGATAGAAAAATCGACAATAATATCGATATTAATAATAATAATAATAATAATTTTAATTTAATACTGAAATTCTGGATTGTTCTCGAGAAAAAATAGCATCATCCAAAAAAAGTTGTAGAAACCTGGTTTTTAATTAAAATGGATTAAATGTTGTGTCATGCTGTCTGTGTATATTTTCTTTTGAGACTTGATGTTCATTAGGTGGTCGTTTTTATGTTTATTTATTTATTGAATTTTTTCTCAATAAAGAATTTTAAGCTCTATCTTTAAATAGAGTACATCGTTATAGTCTGTGAAATTATAATAATAATAATAAGAATAAAAATAACAAAAAATGACAATCTGGTATTAATCATAATCAAACAAAATATGAATTTCATCCTACGTTGGATGATCTGGACCTCCATAATCAAGTGAGACATATGATTATTCAAATTGTTATTGTAATTGCTAAATCAACCTATCAACAATTGACAGCTGTTCATAAATTTTTATTAATTAAAATGAATAGTAACGTATTTGGATATTAATTTTTTTTCTTAGAATATACACGTACCATCGATTTGACTATTTCTTTGTATTTTCTTCATATACTCGTATTATATGTATATATATATACATATAAATAAAAGTGATTGATGGTGGTTGTTTTTGCTTTTGAAATGGACATATACCACCTGTGTGTATTTGAAAATTGGCATAATATGCAATATAGTAAAATCGCTTTATTGAAAAGAAACTGGGAAATGTTTTACAATAATTTGACCGGATATGGGATACATATATATTTTTGAAATGGGTTCTTACTACGAATTACCTGCTGGGCTATTCAAAAATTGCTCCATTTGAATTGAATTGCTCAAGGCTTTCAAATCGTGTAGTATATAAGTATATCTTATGTTAGGCAAACATGTTGTGTGGTGTTGAGAAAGCTATAAAAACTTGAAAAAGTTGGTTGAATGCTTTGTAAAGTTCTAGTTATAATTTACCTTGTTTCAGTTTATCTAGGTTTTAAGTTTATTTGAATATAAAATTTAATAATAATAATAAGAAGAACATTGTAAATATTCGATCATAAATATATTCGAATTTTATTATTAGGTATAAGTATATGTATATGTATGTATATGTTATATTTTGGTATAATAGAGTTTGTTGTAATGTTATTTGGCTTGGATGTAGGGTCTTTTCCGACCGTTTTGCGGTGAATTACGTTCCTAAAACAGCATAGATAAATCGTTTGACGTAGGTCTGAATGTATTATTGTAGTCATGTATATCTCCGGTCACCTGGGAGCTTGAACTGTCGTTGTTGCTTGCCCCATTCATCTCTTTTCCCTTTTATCCCATCACTATTACTATTGCTGACAAATAATCCACACAATAAATTCGTCCTTTTTATTGTAAATAAAGTGTCGATCTATATACTGAAAAAAAAATTTATAACAATAATAACAATAATAATAATAATAATAATGATAAGAATAATAATAAATAGCATAGGAATTTCGTTGTTTTTTTTTTCATCTATTTGTTTGTTTGGTTTGGTTTGCTTTCTAGTTTATAAAAAATTGATAGAATCCAAGTTTCCAAATCTTTAAAATCAATTATTCAGAATTTGTATTTAAAATGAATATAAAACAAAACCCCATGGGAAAATGATGGAGGGAAATTTAATCTGGATAACGCTATTCTACAATAATAAACGGATCAACACGTTATATTCGTTTATCCTAGTTCTATATATTAAATAAAATTGTTTCTTTGTTGTTTGATTATATTTTTATCAAATATTGCAAGCACAATGTATGTTATATATGATGCTAGGTACAAATTCAATAATAATAAATAACCCTATA
>JAZBGX010001138.1:0-11608 GCA_037414775.1 Zonitis immaculata
ATAAAGCACCGAAAACATACGAGAGAATCCATTGAGCTAAATACGGTGCTGCTGATAATGTACCATTTCGGTAGATTGGTGTACAATAATAACAATACTCCAAATCACTTCAAAAATAATGAATGATAATTGATTGGTGTGCGTTAATGTTCGGACTTAAAAAAAAACCTAGTAATTATTAACTTCAAGTTATGATTAACTCGATGCAATTAACGCAAACTAGATATTAATTTTAATATCTAACGTTATCATTAATCGAGTGATTGAACGAAATAAAATGATTTCTCATTACAACGACGATAAATTATTAAAACACTTATGTATTGAAATTTTTTGTTATAGTACGTTTCAAATTAAATAATCTAATCGTATGGTCCGCTTCTATTGTTCGTAATAGAAACGGTAATTCTTGCTTATCCTCATTTATTAACAAAACGTTCAAGCCACTCGAAATTGAATGAACCAATCGAACTTAGTTTGTCTGCAATAGCTTCCACAAAAAAAAGTTCATAAGCATTGTTATAAGACATAACAGAATAGTTGCCACAGTCTAGCACAGTAGAGTGCCAAAGTGGATCATTCGAAATGAAACGTACTATATCCTACAATCTCAGTATCTAGTAATTTTTCAATTCTCAGTATTGTTTTTTTGGGGAATTTTCTTGTTATTATACAGTAAAACCATTTCAAGATTGTGGAAAACAATTTATAATTACCTCTGAACAACGTCGCCACCTATAATTCGAAATATGTCCAGATTATGTTATCCACTAGATAAAGCTATCTATTATTGCTGAAATTTACCATTATACAGTTTGTCCCAAATTATTACTTGGTATCAATTATACTTTTCAAGTATTTTCCACAACATACATAGTTTGTAATCTATTTATACTTCAACCAAATGGTACTAATTTCATTGCAACTCGTATTAAACCATCCATTTTAATTATATGTTCAGTTTTCTCCATTTCGTTCATATCAGTCTCATCATCCGAAGGCTTAACATCTAATATAATACTAGATTTCGCTATTAATTTCGATTTTAGTCTTATTATAAGCCTTTTAACGTTGTTCACGTACACGTGCAACTTCAGCATCTTCCGCAACGGCATCAGACACAAACGCATCAATATCATCATCATCAACATCAACAATTTATTAATAGTTGGTGCAGTTTTCATAGAACAAGTACCATCAGCCGATACACCCAACGATTTCAATTCAGTAGCAGTTAACGATTCCATATGGTTATGCTAACGTAAAGCATGTGGTAATCTAGCAGCTATAGCTTTCTCTAGTTTTGATAGTCTCTAAATCGGTTTGACTCCAATAACTATTAATAGAAAAAGTTAGGTTATGTTTGGATTTTGTTTATTAAAAAAAAAATCACCCTTCTATATAACCTTTATCCTCTCTTAGACCTTATTCGGCTTTCAAATCACCAAATGACCGTTTACTCATCTTTTTTTTCAGTAAAATTTCAAAATTTGTTTAAATGCTGAAGATAACAACAATATCGACTACTGGAAAAAAATTTGAGGTTAGTTTTTTTTGTAAAAGACTAGAAAATTGTACAAACTTGGAAATTTTTAGAAACATTTAACAGCACTTCCATAATTATTCATTTATTTTGAGTTAATCTTTTAAAAATGCACTCAAATGCGTTTATTTTGTACAAAAATTGCATTATTATTTGAATTGAGCGCTGCAAGAGGGCGCCACTGAAATACCGTTTTATTATACAGAGTGTCTCAAATTTTGCACTATACAGGTTAACCAAATGTTTAGAATTTATCATTATTATTATTATTATTTAATATCTATATTATTATTATTACTATTATTATTATGATTGGAATTCCATGCTTGTATCTCGCCTTTGGCAAAACTTATATAAAATATCCCTGAAATTATATAAATAATTGATGCAATTATAAAAACAATTGCCCATTGTGATTTATCATTTTCATTTTTAACAATTAATTGTACAGTTAATGGTCCTAAAATTGAACATATATTTGATAAACCATTTGTTACACCCATTAAAATACCGGCAAAATTCGGTGATAAATCAACATGATTAACTTGGAAACCAGCAAATACAGCTGCATTTATACCAACAGCAATAACTAAAATTATTATTGATAATAAGTTTTGATTGGATGGTACAAAACTGAGACAAATCAAAGCTATTGCCGGTATAAAAACACCTAAAAATAATAATAATGTGTTGAAATAAAAGTATAGCCGATTTATCGATCTAATAGAAACCTATCAATCAATACAATAACCTAACATTTATTTGACATATTGATAGTTTTCTTTTTTTAGGTTAAATTTGTGTAAATTTACCAATTGAATTGTTGATTTTTCGTACAGTGCCTCGTGAAAATAATTGGCGATTTATTAATAAATCGGATAAAGCACCGAAAACATACGAGAAAATCCATTGAGCTAAATACGGTGCTGCTGATAATGTACCATTCGATGTCATATCGAAACCCATGATTTTATTCATATAATTTGGTATTTCGGTTAATAAAAATGCATAACCCCAATTTTGTCCGCAATGGGCAATAAATATTGCCCAAAATGGTAATGATGTCCATATTGATCGCCATGGTATCGATAATTGTTGTTGTTCAGTTCTTGTATTCAAAGTATTTAGAATGAAATTACGTTCTTCGATTGTTATAGATTTATGTTCAATTGGACTATTTGCACCGAATATCATCCAAATTATTACCCATAAAATACCAAGAGCACCAAAAATGTAGAAAGCTACAGGCCAACCTAACCAACTAGCTGATATTAGACCAGTAATAGGCATTGCAATTATCGTTCCAAATGCTCCACCTCGACATAATTAAAGTATATTTATTAAAGAAATAATAATAATACTAATTGTTAATGTTAATATACCTGAAAATATGATGGTGGCCATTCTAGAACGTTCTGTTGGCGGTGCCCATTTACCCAATAAATTGTGACATGATGGATAAAAGAAACCTTGCGATAAACCTTGTACAAAACGACATGCCATAACACCTTTCGAACCAAAACGATCAGCTACCAATGGTATTAAAATAAATGCAATTGAATTGATTAACATTGCACCAATTAGAAACAATTTAGGACCATAATTTTTACCACCAATACCAGCAAAAATTTGTAGTACAATATAGCCCCAAAAAAACGATGATAAAACTGTACTTTTATCATCCCAATTGTAAGTCTATAAAAAGTCACAATAATTATTTTGTTTTTCCTTTTTGATTCGAATAGCATTACAGGAATATCAGGATTTGAAGATGTTGTATTATCAGTCATTGCAACAATACCAACTGATAAAGTTGTACGCATTGCATAACCAATAACGAGTAGAAGGAAACAAAGGGCTATTTGAATGTAACGAACTCCAAATCGGCCTGAAAATAAATCAAAATATAATACATAAGAACCGTTTTTTGACGGATCAAATTCTGAACGCGTTCTGAACTACTTCTATGCACATGTGTTATAACATCTAAACTATAGAAGATTCCATTTTGAGAGAGCATGGGCGGAGTTGAGTCTTAGAGCCCTCCGGCCACCGCAACACACCGTACGCATCACGTGTGGATGGTTCCAAGACTTAGCTCCACCCATGCCCTCTTGAATGTACATCTGCTATAGTTCAGTATATATCAGCCACATAATAACCATTGCCGAAACTAGTGACATCTTTGCACAAATCTACAAACCTGGAGTGGGAGTAATTGTGTTGTAATCGTCAGTATTAACCATTTCAGCAGATTGTTGTGCCATTATTTAGAGAGAAAATTAAAAAAATTAACTATCGAATAAACTCTAACAATACGTTGAATAACAATGGGCGTAATTAAATAAATAATACTAAATAACAAAACAATATCAACAATTATTGTTAAAACCGATAAAGAAATTGATTGGTTCGCTTTAATTGCTAAACAACAAGTTTCCTTTATCTATTTAGTAATAATAATAATAATAATAATTAAATAATTGACTGAAGATTAACTTGAAACTGATGTTAATTATATTTTGAACGTTATCATTGAATAACTTGTTGAACAAAATAAAATTATTTATTATGGAAAAAAATATGTCAAGATTATTGATGATGATACACTTACCTATATATAATTCATATTTTTAATGGAAATTTTTTAATGAGGAGGGAGTAAGAAAAATGGAAAGAGAGGAAATCAGAGAGAGATAGAGAGGATGATGGAAAGAGGGAGACATAGTGTTGAAGAGAGAGAGAGAGATCAGGTGAGAGCGAGTTGAAGAGATGGAGAGAGGAAGAGTGAGTGAGAGGGCGATGGAGTGGAATTTGTTAGATATATATGGAGAAAGGGAGAAAGTTGAAGAGATGGAGAGCACAAGATAGAGAGAGAGATGGAGAAAGGGATAGAGAAAGTTGGAGAGGTAAAAAAGGAGAGAGGGTTGAAGAGATGATGTGAGACAAATGGCGAGAGAGGGAAGAAGTAGGAGATGGTGATAGGGAGAGGATGGGAGTGGGAGATAATAAGAGAGAGAGAGAGAGCGAAATAACGGGAAGAGATGCATAGAAGGTTGGGTTGGTACAGATGGGGAAATAGAGAGAGTTGAAGAGACGGTGTGAGATGAAGAGAGAGAGAAGGTGATGGGGAGAAAGAGAGATATAGAAGGAGGTAGAGAGAGAGAAATCTCGGTTGTCTACTACATTAAATTATACAGTATGTCCCAAATAAATAATAAGATCAAATAATTTGTAATAAATACAAAATGTTCAAACATAAATAATATTTATTTAACATTTTTGTTGTTGTTGTTGTCTTCGTTTGAAAATAATAATAGTTGATAATTTAAAATCTGAAATCGCTAAATATAACCGTCGATCTCAATTATCAAAGACATACGTTATTATTTCGATCAACCGTTATATTATATATTTATTTATTTGGATAAAGTAAAATTAAGGCACATTATGTAAAAATACAATATTATAATAATAATTATTATTAATAATTAGAACATTACTTGAAACACACTGGCCTACATTTTTTTTTAAATTTATTTTCATTCATTATATAACCGATCTTGATTCTCTTATCAATTATATATCGATTTAGCTAGAATTGTTTATAGATATAATTCTTTTTAAGTACATCTTTATATACTACAAATATTTATACATAAATAATTATATTATTATATAATAAAATGATATTATTAATACATATGTAATTTGTTATTATTATAATTATTATTATTGATATATAATTAATTAAAATTTGTAAATACAAAAATTTATAATTAGCAATTTTATTTAAAATAACAATAATAATAATCAATTATAATAATTGGAAAGTTAAAAACAATTGAGTTATCATTATCAACTGACTATGATAAACGATAATAATTGAAAATTACACATTTATACAGTGTGTTTCATTTGATTTTTTTTCCAGTAAACACCTAAATAAATAGTTTATTAATGAAGTAATCAATTTGGAATCATTTTTCGCTATTATCATCATCATTACTGATATGATTTTTTTTTTTTTTACTATTGACATCAGTTTTTATTTTGATCATAATCGATTGGATTTCGACTTGCAACAAAAAAAAATTATACTCACAAAAACTATCGACTACAATGCCATCTATCATTAGTGGAAATTTCAAACTAATCACTTTTATAATAAACTAATTATTTGGATGTTTGTATTTGAACCGATACACACACTGTATATAATAGATATTTGGATAATTATATAAAAATATTGATAAAGATATGGCGAATAAAATAATTGAGCAACTTAATAATCAATTAATTATATAATTGTGATGCATTTGTTTTTCTTCTTCCTTAAAAAACCAAATTTTTTATTGGATAAAAATTTAGAAAATATCACACTTTCATCTAAAATTATTAGGAAAAATTTAAGTACAAAAAAACAAAAACCTAATTAATTGATTAATTAATGGAAAGATATGTTTGGGGAGCTCTTTTTTGTTTTGTTTTGTTTTTCGAGATATGTTTGCATCACGTGTCAATTCCTAATAATTCACCAATGATTCACAAATATTGGAATTCCTAAATATAGAACAAAAAGTGTCTAATTGTTTTGTTTTTGTTTTGTAATTACGATGATATGATTTAATTATTAAAGGAATGTTATTAGAATTGAGCACTTATTTCCGATAATTCCTTAAATGTACAATAATTATAATTAATGATGATGATGAATCACAATTTATTAGAATCATAATTTTCTAAAGACCATTGTTGTCTTGTTAGTTCACTATTACATTGTTCCATTAATAATTTCGTTTTACCATCATTTATTGTTAAACATTTATTACTACTACCATGTCGTAATAATTTCGTTGTTGGATCATAATCCCAATATTGGTTACCTTTACTACCATGGCATGGATATAATATAACTTCTTGACCACTATAATCTAGACATGCTTCATCGCGACGTATCTCACCAGTCTTACTGTACATCCAAAACTATACAAAACACACAAACGACAAATTATAGAAAATATACAGACTGTACTTGGAAAAAATATTTCCCGTTAATCGACCATTTATCCAATATACGGACTGTTCCAATTCATTATGCGCAACAACGTTTACAGGCTACAACTGACCTTAGAAAACCACCGTTCGAATGAACATCGCAAATTATTTCAGTAGCAACTGATGCATTACTATTCTAGCATACAATGTACCTTTGATTGGCTAATACACCATTTCCGGTCGAACCGGAAGTGATATAAATGTTAGAATCATTCAAAATTTAGCAACAAATCTGTTTTGATAGCAATTACGAAAATTTGGAAAGTTTCCGTCAATAAATAGGACTTGTAACCTGTTTCAATTGTCACGCGGTATATTATTGGGACATTATGTATATATGTTAATTTTCGTTTTGTTTTGTTTCCTACTAAAGAAAATTTATGATTGCAATAAATCCAATATTCTTTTTGTTTTTATATAGTTTGGTGTTTTTTTTTTCTTTATTAAATACAGTTTTTATTTGGAAAACACAAATAAAAAAAAAAAAACAGAAACAATAAAAAGTCGACAAACGGAAAATGTTATTGAAACAAAGTGACTTCTAGAGTTCAATAATAAAATAATATTAAAAAAAAAAACTGGTATATTTACTATTTACACAATAATTGTGTAAATATCTTTATATACAGGATGTCTCAGTAAACATTAGATAAAGGAGAAAATTCTGAGACGAAAAGTCCTTTAGCGTTTTTCGATCTGATGCACTCTAAATTAGTTATAAATTAATTAAAGCGACCAATGAGAAGCGCGCTTTAACTGAATGAGTCGTGATAGAAGCGGCGGGGGGAGGAGCGGACGGGATTAATTCAGCAAAAGCATGCCTCTGATTGGCTACCTTAATTTGCTTAATAACTTAATAAGAGTAGCTCCGATTGAGAAATACTAAAATAATTTTCGTCCTAGAATTTCATCATCTTTTTTGTTTTGATTGTAAATAGAGGAAAAATTAGTTAACAACAAAGATATCCATAAACCTTCAATATTATGACCAATTTTCTGTTTTTGTTTTCGTTTATTGAAAATCACCACAACCAGAGAATTATTATCGATTCAAATAGTATCAGGTCTAGAATTTGTTTTAATGAAATAAAGAAGAAAATACAGTGTGTCACATGAAAATCATTATTATTATTATTATTATTATGGAGCAAATAGATTAGAGTCACGTTTCACATTGATTTTAATATTGAATAAGAAAAATTAATTTGGAAATTTCTCGTAGAATAAAAGAACGAAATTGATAGATTAGAGAGAGCAAGTGAGAGAGAAACTAATAATTTATCGTTAAAAATTGAAATTTCGTTATTGCAATATAAAATGTCGTTCTTTGATAAATTTCCACAATTATTATTAAATTTAATAATATGGAAAGACAAAACAAAAAAAATTTGAGAAAAAAAAGAAGACCTGTACTGTATTTTACTTGTATAGTGGTGTTTTGTTTGTTTGTTTGTTTGTTGTTGTTACCTGATTGCCACCTTGATTATGGCATGGCCATAAATTGAGAGGTTTATGAAAATCCTCCGGTTTTGCTGGTGAATCCAAACAAATATCATATGCAATTAATGCAATCTGTGAATAAATAATAGAAAAAAAAAAAATTAATATCTTTTGTACAAATTTACCTGATTACCACCCTGTTTATGACATGGATATAAACCAACTGGCTTATGTAAATCACTACGTCTAGCTGGTGAATCCAAACATGTTTTACCACCATAACCCATATTTCGTATCTAATCATTTTTTCCATTTGTAATTAATAATAATAAAAAAAATAATAATAAAAAAAATCAACCGCAATAGTTGTAACGTTAACGCAAACATTGGCGCTTACGCATTACAATTACTTTCATATTTTTATTGAATAAATGAAAATGAAAAAAAAACTATACACAGTAACGCTCTGTCCTCACCCATCTAACTCTCTAGCCATATCTCTTTCTACCTAGCCATCCATCTTCCTCTCTCTCTCACCATCAATTTTGTCTCCTCTCATCCATCCTCTTCCCTCTATATCCACCTCTTTATCTCTCTCTCTCCTCATCAACCCCCCTCTCTCTCTCTATCTTCTCATCTACATCTCTCTCTTCTTATTCCCCTCTCTCCATATCTCTCTCTTTTCCTATCTACTCTTTTCTTAGCTTATATCTCCCTCTCCTTATTTTCCTATCTCTCCCTCCGTACCCTTTTATAACTAATTCTATCGTTCTCTATCGCTCTCAATCTCGCTCCATGTTTCTCTCTCCCCCTCTTTCTTCTCTCTCACTATTCCTTCAACTCTCTTTCTCTCTATATCTCGCTCATATGTCTCTCTCTCCTTCACATACCTCTCCTCTCTCCCTTTCTATCTATATCTAAATATTCACTCATCTCTATTCTAGTAGATTTTAGTATATTTTATGCCTCTCTTTCACACCTCAAGCAGTCTCTCAGTCATTATATTTCTTTTTTAAATAAATAAACAAGAGAAACGGAAAAAAACCGCGCATGCGCGTTACAATTACTGTCATTTTTTTTCGTTCAGTAGTAAAAAATTTAATTATAATCGAATCTCACCTCTCCACTAGCTACAGCTTCTCCCGGTATAAATAATTCCGGATAAATATTCTCTAAATACCATTTGAACGATTTACATTTCAATTTCTGTCGTAATTCCTTCCTTGACGTTATATTCCCATAATCACCTTTATCATTACCGATACGTTGATAATAATATTTTGCATATTCATCCAACCATACTTCAGCTAAACGTACACTATTCCGTTTTAAAACATTAACACCTTGCCGCCATTTATATGGTGAACGTTTACGGAATATATGACCAACATGTGAACATGGTACAATTTCTAATGTACCACCGCACATCCATGTTTTGAATGATAATTCCAAATTTTCACCACCCCATATATCGAAACCGTCATCGTATGTGCCTAATTTTTCGAAAAATTGCTACAAAAACAAAAACAATTCAATTATAGTATAGAAAACGCCATCTATTAATGATCTATATGAATTATTGAAAAGTTGTTCAACTAGTAATTGAAGAGTACATTGTTGCCAGCTGGGAAAATTCGCATTAATTTAAAATTTATATTGGCAAATCAACTTTTTTTTGTTTTTTTTTTTGTTGAGGAATTTTCTTTATTTCCTCTTTTGTGTTTTCTTCTTGTTTCTCCAGAATAACAAAAACAAAAGAATGTGATACATGGAAAATATATTTATTGACAAGTGCAGAAAATTGATATATGATAACCCCCTCAACTATCATAAAACAACATTGTTTTCTGTCTGTTTTCAAGAATTTATATCAATTTCTTTCGGAAACTTTTCATATTTCACACTTTTTTTTCTCAGTTTATTATTATTATTATTATTATTATTATCGAGTGACATATAGAGAGTGTTATTTATTATTGATAGTAACTTTTGTTTAATTCAACCAATCAATATGATTGACATATAGTGGTAAGTTAGAACTGTCATTTCAGAATAATTTATAGGTTAGCTTTTGTTTTGTTTTTTTCTTCAGATCCGACCAATCAAATTAAGGAATCATATATATGACAAGTGATCTGTCATTTGTGATTTTTCAAATCTGTCAAATTTTTTATTCGACGAAAAAAAAAAAACCAACCACCACTATATAGTCGGGACAATGAATATTTGATGTCATGTATTTTTGAACATATCAAAGAAGAAGATTCAAATTGTGCGTCTTATACGTAGCAAGTTCGCTTCTAGTGTTCTCGATATCTCTCCCCGCAACCATCCTTATAACTCTCTCTCTTTCTATCTATTCCTCTACTTATCAAACTCTCTTTCCTTTCACTCTCCTCATCCATTTCTCCCCCCTCTATATTCTTCTCATTGTCAGACTATTTCTCGCTCTCTTTATATCTTTCTCACACTATTCATATCTCTTTCTCTCTCTACCTTCACGGTGATTCTCCTTACAGTTGGCGCTTCTTTATCAAGGTTCTACATGACATTCGCTATAGTGTTTTTTTGTTTATTCGTTGTGGTGTGGTTTTAATTGGGACATTAAGTATATATGGACAAGTTTTATTAAACTGTATACAACGATATATCCTCGAGCATATCAACCGCATAGATGTTGAAATTATAATTACCATGGGAATTGTATGTATATTTTGAAACTAAAACTTCTTCGTATCTGGATGTAAATATGTAAATTTGACATTAAAATAAATAGAAACTTTACCCACAATTATATTGATATTCGCAATGTTTATTTTTACAAGAAAAAAAATAAATAGATATTAATGGGACTTACTTTATCGATGCTGAATAGTCCACCGGCCATTGTTGGACTCCATACAGGTTCGGCTGTATTTTTATGTCGTTTCTTTTCACGTTCCGGTATCGAATGCCAATTAAATTGTAAATTCCAATCGAAACCACCAACATTAACACCATTACTATCATGAAAATGATATTCTAATGTTGTATCATCAATAACATCAATAACAGGACAAACAACAGTTGTACGATCTTGTGCTATACGATCTAATAATGGTTCTAGCCAACCTGTTGTACATTCACAATGCGAATCTAAATATGTTAATACTTCACCAGTTGCATAGGATGCACCTAATAAACGGGCACGTATTAAACCTTCACGTTTTTTAGCACGTACAATCTTAACTTTTTCATATGATACGAAATAATCGACTAATTGTTGTTTTAAATGGTCCATATTGGAATAATCATCGACCAATATTATTTCTTTGATCAATTGTGTTGGTGAACGTTCTAACACTGAATGGACGGTACGTAACAATACCGACCAGGCTTCATTATGGAAACAGATTATCACAGATGTTTGGGGTAAATTGTTCAAATAACGGCCGGGCTTCTTACACCTAGAAATCAAAAAAAAAAAACAACAACATTCCAACTGAAACAGACTATATTTCAATATTTAGTTATATAGAAAAAATGGTAGATGGCGCTGCTATATTAAATCAAAATATAGATCGATTG
>JAZBGX010001139.1:0-20869 GCA_037414775.1 Zonitis immaculata
ACCCAAATCCATATCACAACCCAAATTATACAAACTAAAAATGTTACACAAAAAAAAATGAGTGTTTTGGCATAAATTTTGCCACTACCTTCCCAAATTCTCTAGCAAAACAAAAATTCCGTCATTGGATTCGATTCTCTCAAAATTGATCGTCTTGCATTGCGCATCGGAAGCAGGCAATCGTCCATTACCAATTTCAAATAGTACTGGTTGCTTTTGTACAGTTTTTGTTATCATTACTAATGGATGTACATCACTAATCGACTCCAGGAAAAACTCAGCTGAAGCTAGTGGGCTGTTATTTGTTGTCAACCATCTGGAATTTCTTGCTTTAGGTTCCAGCAAAATTTCGGAGATGCATTTCAGCAGCTTTGGCTCTACAACCAACATTTCCGTTAAAGAAAGGAATTAGAATGGAATGAATCTCCTCACTAATCTCTTTAAAATTAGCATTTCGAAAATTAACATCCTCATTTTCCAATTCTCTAACAAGAACACCTTGAGTTCTCAGATTCCCCACAAATGTGCTTAGATTCTCTCGAGTTCCACTTATAGTGATGCCACTTGGGAGTATCTGTGTTATGGTAACATTATCCGGTAATTGCTCCAACTACAAAAATATTTGACAAAAGTATTTGACAAACATCTCGATCTTAAAAATTTACCTCGTCTACTAATAGCTCAACAAAGTAAGCATTGGAATCATGGGCGGTACAACAGGTCATGGAAGCAACATTAACCACACAAGCAACAGTCTCTTCCAATGTCAGACAATTCTCGAAATAGCCACAAACAAACTGACCTAATCCAAGACCTGAAACAACTTCCGGATGAATATCCAGTGCCTTGATCATGTCAACCAATGCTATTTGTACTGCCATATTGCCAATCATTTGATTGAAACTCGGAATATTTTGCATCTTGCTCCTCAAACTCAGTAGATTGCCTGTGAAAATCTCGTCAATGCGTTTTAACGATTGAGCAAAAATTGGGAACCTCCCAAGGTCCTGATGAATTTTAGTCCAACAATTGGCAAAACTACTGAAAATCAGGTGAAGGGGGCGTTTGATGCTTCGATTATAACAATTTTCATTTTGGATTTGTCCGGTGTTTGTCAAAATTGTATAACCACGATAATGGTGGTTGTCAAAATTTCTACTAAATACTTGATGATACAATCGAATATATTCTTTATCACATCTATAATCATCCAAGGCATTGGATAGTGCAACGATGGCTTCCTCAGTACGACCACTGAAGCACACCAAGCTTGGTAAATCGTCTTGTCGTGGAACAACCTTAGTTTTTCTTTTCCTATTACACTGGAACAATGCATGACCATTGGCACCACCGAGACCCCAACTGTTGACTCCAAGAATACTATCATCATCATCCGGTAATGGTGTATTCTCAGTAACCACCTTCAGTCGTCCTTTTTCCAAACATTCAACTCCAGGACGGACTTTGGTAAAATTGATATTAGGTGGTATTACACCTTGTTCCATTGCCAAAATAATTTTAATTACAGCAGCAATACCAGATGCAGCTTCACAATGGCCGATATTCGATTTCACAGATCCAACTAATAATGGAGTTTTGCGTTGTTGACAAAATGCTGCATCTATAGCTTGAGCCTCTACAGGATCGCCAACGACAGTACCTGTTGGGTAGAAAAAGATTCCCCAAATTATTTATTATTATTCAATAAACAATTGCATTATACCAGTGCCATGTGCTTCCACATAACTTATACTGCTTGGATCCATTCCGGATTCTTCCAAAACATCACGAAATAGCGTGGTTTGGGCTTGCCTGGATGGAAAAGTGATACCTTCCGATTTGAAACCATCGCAATTTATTTTGCAATGAACAATTCTGGCATAAATTCTTCGGGAATGTTTCGATTTTTGTAAAAATAAACATCCAACACCTTCGGACCGTACGTAACCAGCAGCATCAACATCGAAAACATTACAAGCACCTTTGGTATTCAAAGCGCCGAGACTTTGAACAAAAAAAAACAAGAAAATCAATATTTGGAAGAATTTTCGAGTAAAATTATTACCGGAAAAATTGCAAAGTACCGAATGGATGCAAACAGAGTTGTACGCCCATAACTAGAGCAGCATCCAATTGTCCCAATCGAATACTTCGATAAGCTTGATTGAGAGCTGATAAGGAACTACTACATGCCGAATCACAATTATAAGATGGTCCATTTAGCTTCAAATAATAACTAATACGATGCGACAACATTGATCTCGTTAAGCTACAAAAATCGATAGATTTCGCTTCTTCTCCAAATCAAACTAGAGATGAGATATCCAAATGTACATACCCGGTAACAGCATAATGTTGCTGTTGAAGATCTCGAAGGAACCATTTCGGCTCAGTTTCTGATAAACAGGAGCCGACAAAAACGCCAGTATTTGTACCTTCTAACTCGGATGGATGGTAGCCAGCATCTATAATCGCTTCAATTGTTCTTTCCAATAACAAACGTAACATTGGATCCATTGTGATAGCTTGTCGGTAATGAACACCTATCCGATCCAATAATCAATCAAATGCAAATGACATAAAAAGTCACCATTTGGACTTACCGAAATATCCAGCATCGAATTTATCGACATTCGGCAATTTGCCGGAACGAGCTGGTATTTCTGGATGTTTCATCGACCATCTACGCTCGTCTTCAGTCACCATATCGACTTTATTATTGAGATTATCACGTAACTCATAAATATTATCACATTCAGCAAATTTACCAGCAACCCCTTCAATCAATCAGATTTCAATTCCACAATAGAGATACCTATTTGGTTTTTTTTCTTTTGTTTCTTAAATTTAGATTACCTGCAATGATCACCTCTTCACCGGACGGTGGTGATGCCAGGAAACGTCCGCCAGCAATTCCTGGATCAAGATGATTGCTTCCATAATTAATTTGGCTACTCATTTTTTTCCTTCAATCAAGTCTCACAGAGAACACAGACGACTTGATCAATGAATGCGATTTATATAAACATCTAGACTGTTTTAAATTTGAATACAATGAGATTTGCGCAATGAAATAGAAAATTTTATGCAGTAGAGCCTAGCATTGACCAAAAATAAACTGTGAGAAGAAGAGAGATAGACTTCAATATGCAGACATTGTTCTCTTTGTCGAATATATTTCACCTCAAGTCTATTCATACTCCAGTTAATTTACAATACAAATTAATCAGGATTATTCCATATTAACATCGAAACAAGGCAAAACCAATTGTCGTTGAGTCTCTCGAGTATACCACGGTAATCTTCATTCAATGACAAGCCGAAAAGGTCTCCACCACCCCCCGCCCCAACGTAACCCGTATAGATGGAATCTATTGAGCATAACACCAATCACAGTTGCTGGTATGAATAATCTAGTCAAACTTATTATATTTGGTTATCAATTAGATAAAACAAAAGGTTATTGAGTCAATAACCAGTAAGAATAAATTACACATAAATTGAGTAAATTTGAATACAATCGAAAGTAGTTTATGAATATGCAAATGTAACAAAAAATCTCGTTTTACGGATCTAGATTGGGCATTGTAGAGTTTTCACAGAATCAAAAAGACCCCCCCCAACCAAGCAAAAGTAAAAACCCCAAGGTCATGTTACTATAGTTGGACTCCTTGTGCAACTTCTCAGCCATGGTTGGCATGCTTGCCGGACGGACTCATTATTTTTAGAAGCTATATTTGGGACAGAAGACTCTTGAAAGTGTAATGTCCCCAAAACAAGATTGTTTGGCAACTGCACTCTTTCAATATCTTCTCTCTCAATAAATAAGTCTTTATTAGCCCTCAGAGCAGAAGATGGAACTTCTATTTTTATATCAGAGAGCGATTTGTCTAGTTAGTCAATAAAGTTATACACCTCTAGTGATCTGCCTCCGATTGTCGTACAACTAGGAAATGAATTACGGAAACAAATGAGAAAATCGAATTTAACTCAATCATGACACTCGGTACTGCGTTGGGCTTGAGTCAATCGTTGGATTTTGAGAAAAACTTTGCCATGAAATTTACTGGGGTATCACTGAGAACTTATCGGCTTTGTAGCAAACATTTCGCAAGATACCAACTGTTCAAAAGAATAACTTTCTTTTACTAGTTGATTTATGGACAGGACAAACAAAAGCAGAATTATCTGATGAAATATTCCAAGATGAAGAAAAAACAATGCCCACAGGCACAACCAAAATTATACCCACCCAAATATACTCCGATACTTCAACCAAGTGATTGATTACAGAGCATCGCTGATCTATTAAGACAAGAACCACGAAATTCATTCTCGTGAGCATTACTCAAAAATCCAATTACTCATCTCAAAGACGATTCCTTACGAAAAATGAATGAAACTTGCTGAGCAAAGAGCACACGACTGTATTGAATATTTTTTGATCACAAGAAGTATTTCAAGACAAACTTAATCACAATCAACTCTAACGACATTAAAGCTTCAACTGTTGATTTCTAATTTCCGGTTTGTGGAAATAAACAAATAAGCGTCTATACTCTATACCGGCGCGACTGTACGCAAGCCAATCGCTTGAACATGATAGAGTTTGGCGCTAAAATTTAAATTCGAATTATAGAAATCGTTTAATAATTGTCTATCTATAACAAAGTTTTCCCCCACCCTTTTGATTAGTTTATTAAATCATTAAAGTCCGTTCGCTAAACTTGGTAACAGGCTGATATGGCAACAGTGCTTTTGTTGGTGTTGATTAATGCTTATTGGTATAACTATAATTTTCCGCATCACTTATCTCACTCTTTTTTGCCTGCAGTTGTTTTTTGTTTGTTTTTAGTTGTTTGTTGCTTTGATTCCTTTCAACTTTCAAGATTGACCTTGGATTTGAGTTGGGTTTTTGGATTCTTGATTATTGATGTTGGTTTGATTGTGTGATTCTATGGGGTTGTTGAATTCGATGGGGTTGTTGAGTTATAAGGGTTGCAAGTTGAGATTTTTGTGGAAAAGTGTATGTTGTCCCACTACAGACCACTTCTTGCTCTTAATGTTGGATATTTTTCTAAACAATTTTCACCATGTGATAGCTGAATAATTTCTACATGGAATAGTGGAGCCCGAATATTTTTTTTCGAGCTCTAAAAAAAGTTATGAGTAATTGAAAATTGATTATGAAAAATGCGTATTTTTCGTTCTTAAAGTTTAGGAGGTTGGCATTTTTTGGTGGGTTTTTTTTTCTTATTTCAATTGAAATCTAGTGGCGAAGTTAAAAAAAAAAACAAAAACTGTTTTGTCCCAATAGCATTTGTTTGAGGAGCATATCAGGAATCTAGAAAACATAAAGAAATACTCAACCCATGCGTTATCTCTAGAATCGATCAAACAATTCCCTATTACTTTCCATAATAATAATAAAAATAATGTCGACTCGTCAGAAATCATCGAAGGTACAAATTTCTAATTTTTCTTATTATTAATTTATCAATTTTATTTATGATTGTTGATTAGATGGTGAAATTATCGAAAAAGGAACGTTTAGAATTGATGCGTCAACAAGCTGTAGAAGCTGAACAAGAAATTCAACGTTTGAATGAATTAGAACGACAACGTTTAGAAATTGAACATAAAGAAAATATTCGAATTGCAAAAAAACAAACGATCGAACAAAAACAACGTGTACAACAATTACAACATGTCCTCGAAATTCTACACAAAATCATACAACACAATTCAAATTTGAACCAACAATATCAACAACACATCGACGTAATTATAATTTTTCATAGTAATTGTTATTAGATAGAAAACGGATATCCGGTCGGTATGCGGTATATCTCGCTCATTTTCAAAAAAACTGACTGAAGGTAAGGTCTAGCAAATTGTTTTTTCAACTCAGAGAGCCTGTCCGCTAACCACTGGAGCATCTGATTGTCGCCCATAGAAGTCTATTCCAAATTTTTGTACTTTTGTTGTATCAATGCAAAAAAAGAATACCTGATGATGACTCATCAATAGGTGTCAGGTTCTACAAGCCCTTAGAGGGGAGGCGAACCGCGCCAGTAGATATATGCACGGTTGGCTACCTCGTCCCCTATTTTACGGTTGAGTGACCCACTCCGTTCTAACCATTGCAAAGAATTCTTGTGGTTAGCTGGGTCAACAATTTTTCCCTTCTCTTTCTATCTATTCGGTAGTATAGAAGCTATCGGGATTCAAGGCCACTTTTCCTACAAATTCCTTATGAGGACTAGAAAAACTGTTCATCTTCCGTTAGAGGAATTTTACAAGACAAGTAAAGTAGAAGCAATCCCCCAGTCACCTATTTATTTTCAACAAACTTGGAGCATCTGATTGTCGCCCCCTGCACCATAGAAGTCTATTCCAAATTTTTGCTCATATAGTCATGCTGTTTTGTGAATTACTCATGTGCAACTCTTACCGAGATAGCTCCACGATTCTTGTAAACTCTTCCCGGTAGTGTTGATTGTTTAGGATATGGCTTTGATAAATCTTTGCCTAGAGGGAAAGCATCATCTGTCCGGTAGCTCTACTAGATCTGGTTTCTGTTTGAGTAACAGCATTTTCACTTTTAGATGTCGTTCAGAGCATAGATGAGACAAAAGACAGCAGAGCAGTCTAGAGCTGTACTGCTTTGAGTTCAGCAACCACCAGTTATTTGGGTCATCGTTGCGACCAATTAGAATTGTCTTCAGCTTATTGTTTTCATCTGTCACCGTCATTGGAACAATCCCAAATCGAGTCGTTAGGATCGCGAGAAAATTTGAATCGTTTCTTCTTTTTTTTCTCTCATTTACATCTGTGATTGAGCAAGTGAAATACTCACATCCGAGCATGTGTGCGACGCCAAATTTGTTGTACCAACCAACATCCAGCCACTCTCACTCAGTCTTTTTTTCAGCTAACCCAATATCCGATATCTGTTCTATTTCTAATTATCATCAATAACTGGATTGTTATCATTTGTTTTCTCTTTTGTTTATAGTGGAATTTATATGTTAATGTTGGTAAATTACCAAATCCGGTAAAATTCGATATGATGACTCGTTATTTGCATCTATGGCAACAAACAATCGATGAAACTGTAATGGAAGAAGTAGCTGCAAGAACCAAAGATGTTTTATATGTAAGTTGATAACTGGCAAATTATGGTATGTTAGTACCAAAGTGAGCCATTGGGTTGCAATGTGTCACAAATGAAACAACTAAGTTTACACGAGCAAGCTCAGTCGGTAATACAGATATTATCATAGTGAGCTGTTTGCATTATGATACAGTGTGCTCTTAGAAAAAAAAAAAAAAAATTGGTGGTCACGGTCTTATAGACAGGCCTTGACACTTGTAGTAGTGGGAGGAAAGTTTCAAGTAGTAAGAATTAAGTTAGTAAAATTGCCACAAGGAGCGTTATAATCGAGGAGGACAACAACAAAAATAATTCTCTCACACAATTATCCTCCGCGATTATAACGCTCTTTGCGGCAATTTTACTAACTAAATTCTTACAATATAATAGTTTACTCCCACTACTACTAGTGGTGGTTTTCTCAACCGCTACATCTAGTGACTAGAGTTTGTATGAATTGTAATTATACTACCAACATTATAAAATCTAGTAATTTTAGTAATAATTTTCAGTTATTAAATGAAATTGATCATCGTATTTTATTAGTCAATAATGACAGTAATGACGGTAAGAAAATGGTGGGAAATTTGAAATGGTTACGTCAATTATTTCGACAGCACCAACAACAAATGTTAGATACAGCTACATATAATCGATTGCGTAATATCAATAGATATTTCAATCGATTCGATTTAACAACCGCCAATTATGAATTTATTGATAACAATGATAAGAATTTGATAATAAATTTATGGTTGAAAGTGAATTTACCAAAATCATTACCGAATTATCGTAAACAACAGCAACAAATGAAATTTAAACAATTGATTGAGTTTGACAATTTACAAATGACTGTACAATTCCCCGAAAATTTCGATTTCGATAATCAATTGATACGTACAATGTATTTGAAATATGATCATTTGAGTGATTCATGTGATCATTATGATCAAGATGTGCAAACAATCAATGATTATAATCATATGACTTTATTAGATTTGATCAAATACGAATGGAATCAGAAATTGAAAAGTATGCCGAAATTTTCTAATGATGATGATGATGATGATGATGATGATGATGATTTGATCGAACCGATTGATGAGTATTTGGAAATTTCTGATGAGAATTTCGCAAAACTGGATTTTTCTATCGATTTATTATCAGACGATGACATCAATTTGAGGAAATTCCGTATTCTAGGCGGTTTATATTTTATCGAATTGATCAAACAACCACCACAACCAAGGCAATTCGTTCATCTAACGATGACAACAACTACATGTAAGTTATACTCGGTCTATTGATTTTTTTTTTGGTAGATGATAAGCAGTAGTGTGCATCCGCTTGGCTCTCCTAGCGATATCGTGTGACTGTACGATCTCGAACTATTGATCGGTTACAATTTTTCCGAGCACACCAGCGCTTGTTATCCGTTTTGCGCGCGTATGTCTGCAATCGGGAAAACTCCCGGCTCAGATGTGAAGCGAACGGTGTTATCGAAACTGTATTTGGAATATCGGCTTCATTAACGGGGATATGATGATACGTCCACACTGAGTCTATGGTCGAGAACACTGTCACTTTTGGACTCCTTGAGGAGCAGCTATGGAGTGTTTGTTTGGCCCAAAATGGGGTGTTTAGGGGGCGCCACAATAGATTCCTATGAAAGTTCGAAAGAAAGGGATGACCGTCATTAGAATGAGACAGAGTTAAACAAAAAAAACCTATTCAATACGTTCGCCCATGTGTGCCATACTTGTGCTAACTTCACTTTGTTTACAAGCTCCATAAAGCGCTAGCTTCATGTGCATCGACAAGTCACCCAGAAATCGACACTAGCGACCTCTAAACACCCCTTTTCGGAAATCATTTTCTCAATTTAGTCTCATAAGAGATGTTGCTCCTTCCTTCTATATTCCGTTGGAGCAGCAGATGCCCTATTGCATCTGACGCAATTTTTTCAAATGTTTTGTCGATCGTTGTCACAATTGGCAGCTTGCTATTATTACCCCTGTAGCTTGTCTATTTGTTATCCTGTTTCTCAAGTCAAGCCAAGCAATTCTTTTTTTAAAGTTGCACTCGAAGACGCCGTTTCGACTACGCTTGTGCCTTATTGCGCCACTTTTATTAGTTCTCAGCGTATCCTGCAACTTGCAGAGCTGTCCCGTTAGCACGTCCACGTTCCGTTTCAGCCACAACTATCTTGTTGTAGCTCATTGAGCAGTCTTTCAATTGTTTTTGCTCCAATAAATATTTAACGTTGTCCACGAACAATAAACGCACGTTCGATTTCATAAAATGTGCCACCTTAATATTTTTTTAATATGTGGTTTACTCCCCCTCCCCCCCCCTCTACACTAACTAACTTTTCTTGTTTAATTTCCAGTACAAACACCAAAAAAACTAGAAATGGTCGATTTTCTCATAGAATGTGAATTACCGAAATTACCACAAACCGATAATAATGAATCAAGTGGTTCATTAAGTTTAGCACCGGAAATAATTGAAGCACATTTGAAGAAATTAGAACAAGAATTTGAAAAACTCATTCTAGTCACTCTAACGTATGTCTTTACTTATTTTAAATTATTATAATAATTGTCAGTATATATGTAGAACGATCGTACCACGCTAATTCGTCTCACAGTTGGCATTGACTCTGGGAACGTAGGTCCATTGATTGTTTCAGCCGCCTGTCGGTAATGCAGATTGCTGACGCTAATTTGAAGTCAATCAATCAATTCAACAGCAAACTTTGATTTTCTACATTCTGGCACAAACTTTTCGCTATTCTAACCTCAATTTTAAGTACGCGTGAACTAAGCTAGGCCCTACGTTCACCAATACACCGCCAACTGCGAGGGGAGTTAGCGTGGTACGATCGTTATAGATTTTGGGTTTTGTTTCAAGTTGGCCAACACATGTGTATTTCTTCGAATTACCAATTATCTGTCAATGGAATGATGATCAACGGATATGGACGAAAGCGAATATTTTCGATGTGAAACATATTGAAGAGAAAGGACAATTGACATTTCGTATAGCAAATTTTGGTATTTACGGTTTAGCAGCATACCGTTATGCTAATTTACCATATCAAGCATGGGAGATATACCCAGAAAATGAGTAAAGAAAAAAAAATTGCACACATTTACACATGAGTAATTGTTTTTTCCAAATTCCAGTGGTTCTGTAACAATCCAAATAACATGTACAATTGTTTCAATTGAATTCAATGTCAAAGATGATGGTACTGTAGCTTTAGTTTTATTCCAGAATAGTCCAGATCATAAAATTATGGAAGATTTAATTGGAATCCGTATGGAATTGGCACAATTAATTCGTGTATTCAATTCTAATTAACTTGTAATTAAATAATTAAATAATTATACTTCTCTTTTGTTTTTTCTAAGTTGATGCAACAACGTGGAATTGACATTTTTCCGGATAGTGACGCCTTTTGCTACATTGAAGGTATCTAATCACGAGAGCAATGTAATAGAGAATTGTCGAAAACTCATTTTTGGAAAGGAACTTCTTTAGCGATAGAGCTATTTCGAAAATTTTACGATAATTAGAGGGGAAATATAATAACGACCTTGAATACCTGACAGGAAGGAGTAGGCGCTGAAGAAATTGAGGCAGTAGGTATATCAGTCAATAGAAAATGCAACTGTAGCAGTATCCTGAGAGTGGATGACCTGAGGAAGACAGTAAGAGAGCATAAAGAGCACACAAAGATCAACGAGACGTATGTTTGGTTCACTAACGACATCATCTGCAGAAGGGCAATAGGAGCGGAATTCTAAGGAGAAGGGTAAATGTGCATACGATGTTCACAAGTAGGTGCTCAGGTTTCACACGAATGCGCGTTATTTGATCGGCATCGGCCGAGATTACAGAACAACTGGATCAGAATGTTTCGGCCACAACAAGGAGACCACAAAACGTCAAGAGCTGTTGGAACAACAAGGAAAAGGGTGAAAGCTCAAAGCGTCTGGATACATTTTATTCCTCTAACAGTGGGGGTAAAGCCTAATACCGAAAGGTGAAGTGTCAGCATATATAAGAGAAATAACATCTATCGGTAAAGAAGTTCCCTTCCTACGTGAGCTCACATCTACATGTTGAATAACGCTTTTCTAGTCATTGCTCTTTTTCCGGTGACTTAAGTGTCTAGACACTCAATGTTTATCAGTTTTTGCTTTGTTATAGGTGCTTGTGAGAAACAGTGGCAAATGGAACGCCATCTCTATTTCAATATGGCCCAATTATCATTGTATTATAATTTTGTATGGTCCAGATGGAATCTACAAGCTGGCTATAAACAAATTATAATTCAATTACGTGAATATATTTTAGATAATATGGCGCACTTCAAAAAACATGGCCGAAAGTTGAAACCAATCAAACAACGACCATTCAAAATGTTATTGGTCACAACACAATTTGGACGGTTTGTTAATTGTACCGAAATTAGTCCAATTTGGAATGATCAACCAATTGAGTTGAGTCGTGACAAAATCAAGGTGAGATTGCTTGCTGGTAGAAACAGAATTTTAGTGGTCACGAGTGGAACTAACTCGGAACTGCGGTTCCAGTTCTCGGTTCCCGAATTTTTATAACTAGTAACTAAACAAGTTAGGAACTAGTTCTATTGTTTTAAATTTAGCTGATTGAAGTGTGGTGGATCTCAATTCCGAACTAGTTACTCACTCGCTCCCCGATTGTAGTTTAGAACTATAATAGAACCACTCGAATCACTAGATGGCGCTACAAGTCATATAATACCATTTTTTTTTTTGTTTGTTATAGTTTGCCGCTGATTTATGGAATTTAATTCAATTAACAACAAATAATATTAAAAAGGACAGAATCAACAAAACGTCGTATGAATTAATTTTTACAGTTTATCAAATTTTGTGTCGTACAAGAATTTGTAGTTCTTCCTAAATTATTCGAATGATTTGGAATTAAATAGGTATTTACCAAGATTTTAATCTAACCTCTACGATTTCTTCAATTGTTTTGGTTTTATTATCAGTTGTGGTAGTCTAATTGGACTTACCGAAGTAATAAACAAAACGAAAATCATCTAAGAAGTTCATATGTTAGACATTAGACGGCCATACTGTATAAGCTGTTGTAACGGCCATATTCTACTATATGCAACCAAACATACATGGTTAAAACTATATAATATACAATTACAATCATCTTAAAAAAATATATAGAACTCATAATTAATTATAACGATCACTTTCTAATTAAATTTCCGATATTAGATTATTTAAAAGAATTGTTTTTGTAAATCCATTATACTTATATATCTACAATAAGATAGAATGAGATAGCAATAGTTACAATAGATACCAAGCGTAGGAATATTATTGTTGTTTGATGCAATGTTGCCAAATAGATTTTACCAGGACTACTACAAATTGTTTAGTATATAAATTCTATTATTTTCACGTTATGATAACAGACTATAAATAATGATATGAAATTAGGGATTCATTATTAAAAGAAAATGGTTAAATCGAATAAATTATCTAAATGTTTTAGAGATATTCTTTAAAACTATATATATGGCAACAGTGGAGATGTATGTCTATATGTAGTACAAGCTACACGTGCTTTGTTGTATTTTCATCAGCGATCGTCCATTTTGCCGTTGGTTCTAGTCGAGGCCGGTTGTGACTGTTGGTTGCAGTCATGATCTCTTTGTTAATTATTGGTAAGTCCACTATTTGTTTATATAACAATCGTTATTTTTGTTTATATTGATAACAATTTGATTATATTTCGGATTGATTGGGAAAACAATTGGATAATTATTATTGCACATGGTAAACATAACCTTCGTCCATTTGCTTTCAATGGTTGGTTGTTTGTTGCTTGTATTTCAATGATTTGCTGATATAAGCAAGGCATTAGAGTATATAACTCGTTTTTTAGGATCGTAATATTCTCTATTTGGGAATTTTCAATTCATATGGCATATCAAAACTTCATGAGATGCACAAAAAAAAAACAAAACCAAAGGCACCCCCGAATCAACCTATCTGAAATATTTGGTACCACTGTCATTTATTAGTCGCATCTAACAACCACCGGCTCCAGATTAAGTACTTCGATGTAGTACCGGGAAGTTTGCCCCATATGAGCTCAATGTATGAATTCAAATGGTGAAGCCTACAACTGTCTACCCTGATAAATATATTTGAATGAATCAATTGCTATGTAATTATTATTATTATGGTGGAAAAAAAATACGAATTTTCGAAATCTACACTTCTATGATAACATTCATACTTCTATGTGGAAAATTTGGTGGAAAAACATACTTACAATTATTACAAGAAAGTAATTGCTGATTTTCTGCCAACTTCATGCTCGTTAAACGTCTAATCTTTGTCAGCAAAAAACTGATCGGGATGCACTTTTACAGCGTTATCTAAATTGAACTTTTCTATTGACATTGATTCTGAAGCTAAATGACATACACATACGCCGAAAATCATACGTTCATTAATATCTGTCAGTAATTCATCTAGCTTCCACTTGAATACTCTGCTCACCAGATCTGGTCGATTCTCTGAACAATTTCCTTCCATCTCTGGCGATGAGTTTCCAGGCTTTCGATGAACGTCGATGGTCATATTACTCGATAAATAATTGTCGTCCTGTTATTGAGAGAGTTAATTAGATCCTGATATGCATCAGATCAATGAGTCGTTGATTTTGCTTGTAATTATCTAATCAACTTCCACATAGGAATCGACAATATATTGTTTTGTCAATTTGCCAATTATCAAAATTTTGGATTGGTCACATTCTCTCTTATTGCAACTCTGCACGATCATGCTTATCTTCTGATAATAATACGTGGATAAGTCTGAGTAAAATGGTCCAATAATATTCAAACATTGCCATCGACACTCATTGTTTGAGCTGTTTTGTATATTCTCATTACAAGATATTGATGATGGGGGCTACAACAGTTGAACCTTCAATTTATGTAACATTGTCAGTTAAGGGATCGTTCTTTAAGTGTGTGTCTGTTGCTTTAAAAGCATCTGTAGACAACTTTATTGTCCTAACTTGTTGTGGACGAGCTTGTAGATGTTCTCTTTTCCTGTTGTGGTTCCTCCTTTTATATCGCAAGAACGTCAGTAGGGACGTCATGATAACGACTATTTAATTTTATAATCTTGATTATTTATGGAGAGATCGTTTTCGCACACCGTGCGTTAAACCAATGAAAAATACGTTTGTATTCATTTCAATTCAAACAGTTATCTTTGTCAGCAATCGTGACTCTCTTACTATCTAGGAAATACTCTCGCAATATCCCGGAAAATGCGAGCAAATTGCTCTTCCACTGTGTATATGTTGCGTAATATATTACTACGGTACATCCGTTCTCCGATGTACAAATCAACAGGATTGATTCCATTGCAACTGCGAAGACCTGACTTTAATTTTCTCCATGTTCGCTCAATATTTTGCTTGTGCTACCTAAGCGGTACAACATCAGGTCTTGTGGGTGGGGTCCAACCCAATTTTCATCTAGATAGGCGGCGGCATTAAACCGCATCATTAGCACCTACAATGGATCATTCGCCCATTGCTAGGTACATTGAAGATATTTTAATCCACTTTAGGTGGATAAGAAAAGTACACATTCTAATAAAGCGATCTATAATATAATCACGATAATTTGAGCCCTCCAAAAGTTGGCATACCTTAACATTTTGTGTGAATGAAAATTATTTTTTTTTTAATATTTTGGGCAAATTCAATTGATGCATTGAGTTGTGAATTACTCATTATTTAATTGTTCAGGTGGTAGATGTCCAAAGACTGAACCATCTGATGTTCCAAACATTTATGGGCGATATCAACCGTTACATACTTTATACCACACATCACCAAAGATGCTTCATTCTCTCTGATGTTAATGTCATTGGTTTTATCGAATTCAATCTCCTTTCTTTGTGTTTCCGCCAATATTGAGATCTTCATCTTCTTGGTAATTTGAGGCTTTAGGGAGACAGCAATCTTAAAACTATACAGTATTGCAGGTTTTATCGAAACTGCAACTTTTAATCCGGCAATAGGAGCCAACTGTCTATCACTATCAGCATACCCTCACGTATCAATTCATGATGGTATTACATTCAAAATTTGTCTTGATTCGAGGTAAGCTTGTGATTAACTTCGACTAAATACGCAACGGACATTGAGACTGTCGAACAAATCATCGAGTTCCGTTCTCCGATTTAGAAATTAACAGGATTGATTTAAAACCGGCCTATTGGCACTCACAATGGATATTTGTCCCTTTGTGGCTTTAAAAAACTGACACTATGATTAACAGTGCCGTATCCTTTAAACGATTCGTCACATCGTTGATAGACACGTAATTTGTTCGAGCAAATAATCAAATTTGCCTTCGAGATTGACACTGTTTGATTCTACCAAATAGCCAAATATGACGAGACTTTACTTGTCGGCTGCTATTGTACTTATATTTGAGAAGATGAGTTTCATTCACTTCAACAAATATCATTAGGACCACCTATCTTTTTGCAGTCGTGGTGAACAATTATCTGTCAAACATTTCTTACATTGCGATTCCACGCAACGATGGAATCCTTGGCATAACCACTTTCTTGGTGAATAACCTCTACTGGTGTTCTACAAAAACAAAAACAAATTCTAATGAAAAACTATAATTAAAAAAAAAAACACATTCTAACAGAAAAAAATTACTGCTGGTACTGCTAGTGTTGGTGCTCTTCGTGTTGAATCTTTTTAATATAGAAATAAATATATTTCACCGATTTTTTTCTGGATCTTCTACTGTTTTTAACAAAGTAAAAAATACATCGATAACAATAAACAGTATTGATTTCATCACAACTACGAAGGTATGACTTTAATTTTCTTATTCTATCTGAACGAGGAAAGTATACATTTCTTCAAAAGTAAGTAGAATATTTCTCGCAACCCTCTGCAAATGGTGCTTTACAGATTTTACACTTGCTCCCCATATTCCTCTGAAGTGCCGTGAAGCCGGTGGGATAAAATGAAAATTAACTTCGTAGTTAGCAGCTAATTCAGTGATTGGATTCATGGTGCCTACCCAAAAATGAGGACAGCTGTTGTAGTTTTTGATTTAGCACCTATAAAATTTAAACCGTTGTCAGAGTAAATATCATGTGGTTTGCCTCTGCGAGTACAGAATCTTTTTGAATAATCAAAGTGTTGATAAACACTAGTGGTAATATCTGGAGAACCAGGTGAAACGAGTGCTTTAAGAAAAGCAGGTGGACTCTTACGTTACGGGAACGATCTGTACGCTGTTATTTATTGTGCTTACGAATTCAACGGAACTTTCATCTCCCTCTTCTGCAATAACTCTCCCATCGTATAATTGTATTTACTTGTCGTAATATTTTGCCCGCATTTTTTTATCGGCTTTCGATATATCTGCCAATTTTTGGGTACATTCGATTGTTCTGGCGTGTCGTTCTGATGCCGAAATTCTAACCTCTCGACTGTATGGTGTTTTTAATAATTGTCCTTGATGGCCTTATTGATGTTGACAGCCCCATTGATGTTAACGGATCTGCCTTAATTTCCTTTTTTACATAATTTGTGTGACGGTTATAAGGGTTACGCTAATACTCTATAATTTCCAAATGTTCGATTGTTATTTTGCAAAAGCTCAATTGATATTTTTTATTTTTCAATATTATCAAGCGTCTTGATAAATTTCTTTTTGTACAAATTTTTTTCTTCGCCTCGTTTGAGTGTCAATCTTGGACTTGGAATTGTAGTTTTGTAAAGGATCTGGCACAGTGGGTTTTTGTTACACAGCTTTGGAAACAAACGAAATTGGAACTAAAGCTTTTCAAGTGACCGCCTAGTTTTGCTGATTTGTTTCACGAGGTATCTCCTTTCATCAAAATCCCTACCCTTATCTTCATTAATTAATAAACAATATGCTGACATCTTCTGTATTAGAGCTATTGGAAAGTGAGGTTCTCAACCCGGACTCCAAATGGTTCGGTTCGCGATCCACTGTCGTTATGTTCCCCACTTGTCGGTGCGGGTCGCATAACGCCTTAGATTATAACCATAAGTCAACGATCATTCAGCCCCTGAATCATTATTACGATGATGATTACACTATTTTATATCACACTTTGTGTTGTGCTATTTGTAACAAACAATTGAAAATGTCTCATCGAGATAAATACTTGCACAATGGATGTTATAGTATTAATAATTCTTTGTTTGTAATGATTTTTATCTCCCTAATGTATTGTCATATTCGAGTTTGACCTTCCAGTCAAGTGATATGGATATCTGTAACAATGGGTTTCGTGATTGCGGTGAAATTTTCTCAGTTATAAGGCAGTGTATCTTCGATGTGGCTCTTGAACAGTTGTATGATTATGCCCCAAGTCTAAAAGCCGCTCCTGAAAGTGACTGGTGAATTTCATGTACTTCAAATGTTTCCTGTTCAGATGGACGAATGCTGCTGTGTACTCGATGTGGTCGAATCGCGATAGAAGATCCATATGGATCATAAGAGCTGTGCTACGGATTTCTCAAACCGTGAAGCTTACAAATACAAAATTTAACTGTTAAATTGCATTTGGTCACAGAAAAAATTGTTTGCAACTCTATAGAATGGTCATTAATTCACTTGTATGATTCGCAATTCCTACAATCGCTACACTCGTTTCGGAACCTTAATATTAGTGAATTAATGGCTGTCGTACTAATCTGGTTGCATAATATACTATTTATTGATTGAAAATTATTTTAAGAACAACACTACATTTCGTCTATATATTTAGACTTGTGTATTTCTAAAATAATTTTTAATTAATAAAAATCTTTTTTTTATCAAAGTTTCTGTGTAATGAACGTTAGAAGATCCATTCCACTCCACCCCCTCCCATATTTTAGGGACAAAAATACCAAGTTGGTAACCATGGATATATCAACTTTTGTTTGGTAGAAAACAGTTGGTAATTCTAAACAGCGCCACCGTTGATGAGATTTGCACCACGTGGGTAATACAATTCTCATCATCCATGATTATTTCATTTATTTCTCATTCATTATGGAATTGGACTTGGCAGAAAGTAGTTCCTAGTTCAATAAAATGGTAAGTACATTGTTGTTGTTTTTTCCCCTAAATATTTCAAGTCCAAAAACAAATGATAGTTAAATTAATTATTGTGAAAATTTTCAAAGATTTGTTAATGAAAAAAAGTTTTAATGTTTGCAATATTTGGTGCATATTCATTTCATTTCGTTTATTCTCTATCCATAACTATATGTAGTGAGAAAGGCAATAAAAATTAATTTTCTTTTGTGGGTCGTACTAACCTCATTTTATTGGAGAAGAACCACGTGTTAGGAAATAAGAGAGTGACGCAAAATTTTATAGTATCGCTCTCTCTATCTTGCTTGCAATATAAAATAACATCGTGAATCATGGGGCATTTGTATGATTTTTTATTAAATTTTTATAGGCAATAAATTACGAAACACCAACGAGAAAGCAGAGGTTTCTGTGCCAGCAAACTGCAAGATGTCCGACAATCAAACGTTTTCATATTCCAGTAAATTAATAGTTGCAAGCCACAACGATTTATGGACGACTGAGAGTGTAAGTGTTTTAATTTATTTCCAAATATATTATTTTAGTGGAAAAAAAATGATAATGCAAAACATGTACTGATTGTCTATTTAATTTTGACCAACCATTCGCATGATGATCAAATACAATTATCTGAAGGTATTGAGATATCCATTCAACTCTAATACCTACCAGTGATAGATATTGAGGCATTTGTCTGATTAGTTCAATAATACCATTGAATATTAATCTAGTTGGTTAACGCATTCTTTGTTTTTTAATAATTTTATTTCATCTTATAGGCATGAGTGTTGCATCTCAAGAGCATAGGGAATACCAACCAACCCATGTCATGGTTCGAAATTTGATGCTAATAGAACAATTTAATGGACTTTCCATTGAAAAGCATTTGAATGTATTGGGATATATTTGATTCCGGCTTAGATGGCGCCGATAACAGCCGCGTTATTGGAGTTTGAAGATTTTAACAATTAAAATAAAGCAAACAATTGTTTATAATTAATTTAAATTGTTACATTCATTAAACATTGAAGTAATTAATTATAATTGTATTTGAATTAACTTAAGTATAATAATATAGATATTAAGATTTATTTTTTTTTATTGAAGAAATACCTTATTGGAATGATACACTTTTAACAAATAATGCATGCTAGGAAGAGTGTAAAAGTTTGCTGCGACATGACTCCCCTAGCTAGCTTGACATTTATGATACGACGATATATAGTGCTGATAGATTTTTCAATCGCTCCCATCTAACTTTCACGTATAGGACGTACATTACTTTAGTTTTCAGGCAATTCATATCAACTTGCCAATTCATTTTGAATCGAAGCCGTACTATCTTCTGATCGGGATGTGCCTTCTAATCGTTTCAATACAAAGAAATGTGATCTTTCTGTTTTTACAATGAGTTGAATGAGACTTGGTGGTGTTGAAATAGAGCTCTCATGTGTTTTGGTTTGTATAAGACTTCCCCTAATGTTTTAAGCTAATTGCTGTTGCATAACAATGTGCTGCTGCATGTCGCCATTATTGACATTTATGGCACAGTGTCAGTGCTGCTCTATTATTTTTTTTTTTTTGGGTCATTCCCAAGTCAATTTCGCATTTACTCACCACTACTTTAGTATGGGTAGTTACCTAAAATAGAGGTGATTTACTTTTGGTACAGTTATAATATGACTTGCTGTCAATTCTGATAATATGTCTTGTGTTATCAGAATAAGTTGATGGAGTGTTGATTCTTTTGAGAACAAATGAATGATTTTCCTCTATTGTCAAGAGTGTGCGAGTGAAAGAGAACTTGATTATTTTTTGTTTTTGGAACAGTTCTTAGTTCGTTCTATAAGTGTTTAGGATTGCTGACTTGTTCTTTATTTATTCTATTTAGAGTTGCCATCTTGCAACGGTATCGAGGATTTTTGTAATATTTTCTTTGAAGATGTCATTGTCAGGATTATTTTTATGGATTGCTTGTATAGATGGAGCTATTATCGCATCTGTACGTAAACTGAAATGACTGAAAATATAAATTTCATAATCTACAAATGATAATTTTTTAATTAAATTATTCAAATATTCCGATTGCATCCAACTTACTCCCAATGCTAAAATATAATTGACGGCAATCGTTTGTGTAAATTGCAATCTATAATGTTTGATAATATTCGGTAAAAGTATTGATAATGTTTTTCGATTGCTTAGATTCCATAAATACCAACGGTTCGATAACAGACTGTTGTCCAATAATTTTTCCGACTGGAATTTGATTTTGATTTCAATTGAAATGAGATTATTAGATTTTTTTAATTGGCCTCTCACCTCGGTTTCAATACTTTGACCACCCATAATTAAAGTTGTGAAAGTCGTCAAAAATAACAATGCAACTAAGACCACTGGCATTAAATCAACAGTAGAACCTTTAGACATCAAAGCGATATATGCCTGAAAACAAATGAAACAATTGAACAACAAACTTGATAATATCCAATGAATTACCGATTACCGAATGTAAATAG
>JAZBGX010001140.1:8111-20855 GCA_037414775.1 Zonitis immaculata
CCCAAATGATACACCCTGTATAAGTGAGCATTTCAATGTTTTCATTCATATAAATGTGTATACTATTATTAATAAAGATCGCTTCTCCTTATCTCATCCTTTAACACAGCCTAGAAAATTTTGACAACGGATGTCGGAAATTTCATATTGTTTACCCCATTTCCATCATTAATCTACTTTAGGAAATCAAAAAATATTGTATTCTAGACAATTGAGCCAATTATCGGTTCAATATCATTTAAAATACATATTGTATATACGGGACGTACTTTTCAACGGACGTATAACGTCCGTTGTGTCTATTTATTTTTTGAAAATACGTCCGTGGCACGTACGTCTTGCGTGTCCTGAGCGTTACCTTATAATAATAATAATCATCATCATCATTGACGATACAAAATGATTATTGTATTTGTAATATTTTAATCCACGCCCATTATTATGACCTCGACAAAATAGGTACTTTATGCAAATTTACAAAAAAAACGTAGTTTTTTTTAATGCAATTTCAACAACAAAAAGATTCGAAAAATTATGGAATATAATTAATTGTCTATTACATAGTGAAAGTGTAGAAGACCATCTTACCTTTGATTTATAAATCTCTTCTATCAAATTATTTTATGCAATTCAGTCATTAGAATTTTGCCATTATTATTATTATTATTATTATTCAAAATCTTGTTTCATTGTAAGAGCGATTCCATGATGTTGTTGTTTTTGTTGTTGTTATTGTAGGGGGTCAATGTACGGTCTAACTGTAGGTTGTGCCCTTTTCCGTCTCGTCTCTTCACAGAAATCCCCCCTTGTTGTGGAGCACAAAATTTAGGGTCAATTACTTTTATGATATAAAAATTATTGAATTTCGTTGAGAGTGGGAATATGGAATTTATTTCACTTACCGACAATGATTGTTGAAAACAAACATGGTTTATTATGGTGGAAAAATGGTTTTTTTTTTAATAATTCTTTATCAATTGTTTTATGATTCAATTGATTGTCTCAGGTCATGGCAAAACACATCGGGATGCTGCTAGTGTTCAAGCAACTCATCCTATACCAGCAGCTTGTGGTCTTTATTATTTCGAAGTGAAAATTGTTAGTAAAGGTCGTGATGGTTATATGGGCATTGGATTATCGGCACAAGGTGTTAATATGAATCGATTACCAGGTAATTGCTATATACTTGATTGATTATTATTGTTATTAAATATATTATTATTGTTTTGTTTTTAGGTTGGGATAAACAGTCGTACGGTTATCATGGTGATGATGGTCATTCATTTTGTTCTTCGGGAACAGGACAACCATATGGGCCAACATTCACTACAGGAGATGTTATTGGTTGTGGTGTTAATCTTATTGATAATACATGTTTTTATACAAAAAATGGACATCATCTTGGCACTGCCTTTACAGATCTACCTGTAAGAATTTCGAATATCTTGCAAATATCATGTTGTATACAAAATTTGCAATTTTATTTTATGATAGCTTGTTTAATTTGTATACATAACAGTTTAAGATCAAAAAAGTTGGCGAATTGTGAGTGATTCTGTTCAATTGACACTATTTTTCATGTTAATAACAATAATATACTATTTATTGCAATTATGTATATTTATAGTATTGTCTTATTATATTTGATAAATTCAAATTGGTTGCCAACATTTCCGATGTAAACTTCCCAAATTTTTGACATAACAATTCTAGGTTAGATTATATTTTGTTATATCGATTAATTATTATTGCAGAGTAATATATATATATATATATATATACAGAATTTATAAATATTTTTTAAAATTGAAAAATGTATTGTCATTGTTTGATTGATGTAATTATTGGTATTTTATAGCCAAATCTATATCCAACTGTTGGCCTTCAAACACCTGGTGAAGTGGTAGATGCAAATTTTGGACAAGAACCTTTTGTATTTGATATAGAAGATATGATGAGAGAATTGGGTATTCGAACTAGAGGGGAAATTAATGATTTCCCAGTTCCTGGAAGTCATGGTGAATGGCAAGCTATATTGAACAAGTACTTGATATTGAATAATTTGAATTATCAATAATCTACATTAATATTGTATACAATTATTGTAATTTTTCCAGAATAGTATCCACATACCTCATTCATCATGGTTATTGTAATACAGCTGAGGCTTTTGCTCAAATAACAAATCAGCCATTTACAGAAGATATAGTTTCAATAAAAAATAGACAAAGTAAGAATTCGTGAAAGCAATAATAATTGAAATTAATTAGTGTTGAATGATTTTTAGAAATTTTGAAATTAGTTCTGGCTGGACGTATGGGTGAAGCAATCGAACGTACTAGTAGACTTTATCCCGGTTTATTAGAATCGAATCAGAATTTATTATTTATGCTCAAATGTCGTCAGTTTGTGGAAATGGTGAATGGTTCAGATAGAAAAAGTATAGGAAGTTATTCACCATCATATAATAGTAATAGTAATAGTAGTAATAACAATAATAATAATAATAGTAGTAGTTTATCGCCAATACCGGATAGTCCAATTCAAACATCGGTAATACAATCAACAAAAAATTATAGCAATAAATCTAAACAAACAGTGGAAGAAATCAATAATCAAAATAATAATACGACGACGACGACGACGACGACAGCAACAGCAACAACAACCACCACCACAACAACAACAGTACAATCATTAGTAACAAATCATAATGGTAGTAATTGTGGTGATGTTCCTGTTATATTAACTGATGGTGATGGTGATGTTGAAATGGATAATAGTATCGATTATCAAAATGGACATACAACAGACAATTGTAATGGCAAAAATAATACAAATGGTTATCAAAATGGTAACAGTCATATTAATAATATTGTCCAAGATAATTGCTGTGATAATGAAGACGAAGATATGGGTAAATACTATGATTGCATTAATAATTGAATCAATTTGAAAGATTTTCTTGAAAATTGTTGTAGATGTTGATGTTGATTCCTGTCGGAAATCTAGTACAAAATTATCAGTTGAACGAATTTTAGAATTCGGCAGGGAATTATATAGTATGAGCCAACGATTACCATCTGATAAAAATAGTGAGAATAATCAAAGAATGTTGGAAGTATGTTTCATTCTAATTGATTGTAAGATAGATTATTTTCGACATTTATATATTTTCAGGATGCATTTAGTTTATTAGCTTATTCAAATCCATGGGCTAGTCCTGTTGGCTGGCAATTGCAGCCATCTCAAAGGGAGTCAGTTTGTGCTTGCTTGAATTCAGCGATTTTAGGTAATTTGTGATTTGTTTTTCGTATATATTTTGTTTATTTATAATATGGATTGTTTTTGTTTTGTTTATTATAGAGTCAAATAAAAAGCCGAGAAAGCCCCCGTTAGAGGTGGCTATCGCACATGCTCACGAATTGGTAAAATTAATGTCCACTGCGGGACTCGGCTCTTGTGCCTTTGCCTCCCTTGTGGATATTTTAGATCAGTGACCTCTCTCTACGCCCGTTTATATTTTAATGCATTGACTGCCACCTCTGTTCCAAATAATAATAATAATAATAATTACAAGAGAATGAAACAATAGTTGTAGAAATACCTTCAAGGAAACATAATGGAACAATCTAATTGGTTGTAAGTGAATTTGATGGAAATGGTACAGTTTGAAGAGGGATGAATTCCATACAAACAGACAAGAATTACAATTCTTAATAATATTAAACATAATAGAATTATTAATACAATTAATTGAATCATTTTTTTTTTCTTTCTAAAAACTATTGGACGAAAACTGATTTTAAATACAACTGATTGGTAAGGTGGGGTGTGACAATTTTCGTTTTAGGATTGGTGAAAAAGAAGAGAAAAATTGATGTTGAAGCACTTATTTACAAATTGCGACTTAAAAAACTAAAAATAATTGAGAATCTTTATAAAAAAAGTTAGATTGGAATTGTTTCTCTTTTTCGGGAAGAAACTGTTTCACTTATGTGATAACAATGAAATTATTTTTCAAAACAGAATAACCTTCGATCGGTTAGAGAGGAAGTCGTGTGTGGCTATTTATTTAGATTTTTTTCATTTGGCTTTCTTTCTTTTTTTTTTTTTGATAATTCAATCTAAACGAATTTTTTTTTTTGTTTTGTGTTGTTTTCCAATAAAATAGGGCGTTTTCAGTTATTTAGTTAGTTTTTATTTTTATGATCTTCTAAACGAACAAAAAAACAAAATTGTTTTCCAGTTTAGTTCAGTTGTAAATATTATTATAAATATGTTTACTCAAATAATAAACTAATATTTGATTCTAATTTGATTTGATTTTTTCTTGCAATAATGTTTTTAGTCGGATTTCCTCTCTGCTGTATATTAATTTTCGCTTTACTATTCGGGGAGAAAAAGTTTTTTTAAAAAAAATCGAATACCATATCAATGTTTAACTAAAAAGAGAAAATTTTCAAATCGAGACAGTTAATTCCATTATTATCAAGTTCTAGATTGTTATTTACAAATAGTAATGTTATCAGATTGATTATATTATATAGATTTAACTGTAAGAAATTTTACTTAACAAAGAATTATAACGAACAATTGAAAAGAATCGGATGTAGTCAATATTAATTGGATGATAATAAACAAAAAAAGAGAAAAAAATCGTGCACTCAACTAGCTTCTTCAATATTATAAATTAATTGTGATAAAATTCTTGTAAAATGTGTATAATAATGATCGTGTACGTGAAATAATTATGTCTTTTGTGAGAAGTGTTAGGCCACCCCTTAGATGATGGATGGCATTCTGATATTTTTATGGGAAAAAATCCAGCGAAAAAAAAAAGAAGAGATAAATTTCGTGTAATTACCGCAGGATAACGGTTACTTACTTGTATGATAATAATAATGATAATTATTTTTTGTATATTCGATATTGTCGTTTGAAGATTGGTGTCTGTTTCCAGTACACATTGTCTATACATTAAAATTAAAATTTAAACAAATAATTAATAATCTATGTATGTCTATTTTTGAATTCGGTTAGTTCCAGCAAATGTTTGATACAAAATGAATTATAATTTTTTAGCTTAACATTCTCTTTTAATTTCCATACACCTTTATCTATAGTTTTATGAATCCTTTCATTGATCAGGACTGTAATTCTATGAGTTATTGTTGGGTCTGATTTGTTGTTATGCAACGTGGCAGTGATTGATAGAAATGTTAATAATTTGCATTGGAATTGGCGAAAGTTTTAAAGATAACAACGGAAAATTCTTTTAGGAGATTGGATGAAAGGAAGGATATTGTCCGGTTTGGTGGATCTGCAACGGCGCCGTTGCAGCATTTCAGCGACAATAGTCCTTGCTATAGTAGCAACAGCAGCAGCAGCCGCCATGCGTGCTATCGAAATGAACAAAATAAAAAGGCGCTTGCGCATTAACTGGCACCCCTTAGCATTCAGTGAGTGTGCGTTAGAGCGGACGCGTTTGCAGCAGGAGCACCGTCGTCGGTCTGCTGAATAACCTGCAGTCGCCGATTAAATCTTACAAAACAATACACAAAAATCCCACGCAAGTATTCCGTTTGCCGTGGGATAAAACGAGCGCGCCAAATCATTAAAATTGAACGAAACAAAAACGCGAACAAATTACAAATTTATAGAAGAATTTAATAAAAACAAGTTCGGTGTGTGTGTGTCGGTGTTCGTGCATGTGTGTGTGTGTGTGTATCGACCCTTTATTTGAAACATAGAATAATAATAATAATAATTATTATTATTATTATCAATTGTGATATGTTCATTATTAGTGTGTGTGTTGTATATAAAAGTCTGCAATAAGTTTCCCCTTTATTTTTGGTTGATTGGTTTGTTTGTTTATTTGGTGGTTAGTAGTAGTAGTAGTTGAAGTTCGAAGTGGGTGTCTGGCGGCGGCGGTACACGGCACTCAAACACATACCGTTTAGTTTAGTTGGCAGGAGGGCTGTTTCGTTATCGGAACGGAAGGTAATCGAAGCCGGCGCAACGTTTTGCTCAGAAGGTACCTGTAGGATGGGGTGTACCTCTTCGGCAGAGGAGCGAGCCGCTCTGGCTCGTAGCAAGCAAATTGAAAAGAATCTGAAAGAGGATGGCATCCAAGCGGCCAAGGACATCAAGTTGCTCCTCTTGGGTAAGTACATTCAGTAGTTATAGATAGGGCGGGGGTGGTGGTGGTGTTCAATAATAAGCGGTGTCTGGGCGCGACGATATATAATGCGCATGACGGATATGTCACGCACACACCAATCATGCACGCACCCTGGAAAAACCGGGATGGGCGACTCCGGAATTACCCGGAAATCATCCTAAAAATCTCTAATCGTACAATTTAAAAATCAAATCCATACCATAAATAAATAAATAAATAATCGTCTGTGTAATAATATATTTTACAATTATGGATATGGAATTAAATCATGAATCAACCGGCATTTAGAACAAAACCATTTTCATATTGACTATAGGGCACCTGTAGCTTTTGGATCACTCCCTCCACCGTTGGCGGCGATATATTCTCTTTTTTTGTTTTGTTTGTTACAATATCGACAATTGAAATCAACAAAATGTCTAAATACCTATCAATCATATCAAATGAATAAGACAATATTCGAATAGATTCGAAACCGATTGATTGAGTAAATGGGGGAAAATGACCCAATTTTCGAACAAAGACCATGGATATAAAAAACTGAAATTGAACTACTTATACGCTATATGATATTGCGTGCAAAAATAATTATTTTGGTACAACTTGAAAATGACACGAACTATATAATAGACTTACTTATACATATATGCAATACATACATAATATACTATGTATATATGTGGTGGAAATTCATGTTTTCAGGCTTTAAAATCAATAACAAAAATAAATCATATCTATATAGAAGAATTTGTACAACAAACATCCAGTTTTTCATATCAAATATCAAACAAATGATATTGTTATGAAATTGATTTTTATCATTGGAAAAATAATAATTGTATCTATTATTATTATCTATTGATATTCGATATTGAAGCAATAACAATATCTATCAATAAAATAATTAAAAATCTATTCTTATTATTGATTGTTGGTCGATTCCATCTGGAAATATGAAAATACTATCCAACCATTTCCATTATAAGTATCACAAGTACTTCCATCTGTGTTTGAATTGAAAATAACAAATTATTGGTCTATACGGTGTATACAACGTGTGTCTTGAAAACGGTACCCTATCTGTTTAGGACAAACTAAAAATAATTGAGGTTAAGAATTATAGTGAATGGATTGAAGATTCACGATTTCCCATTTAAAATTGACACTGAAACTGAGAATCTAATTAAAGAAAATGAACATGCCACTTGTTCATTTGTGATATTAATCTATATAACCTCGCTGTATACAATTTTTTTTTTAGTTCCGATTTTAAAAATTATTAGACACCAATCCACTGTTGAAACGTTGCCCCCATCGAGCACCATTGAATTTCACTATATAGAATAGAGTTTGAAAATGCAAAAACTATATATGGGGTGTTCTATTTAAAATAACAAACTTAATGATGATTATTGCCAGTGTAACGCGAGTAAAGATAGAATTGCTAATATCTTATTGTTAGTTGGATACACAATAATAAGAAAGTTATACATGACAATTTACAGATCTAAACTCTATTTAGTTTATCCTAAACAGATTAGGGTTCCATATAACCAAGATACACGCTGTATATTATCTATAAACTACTACAATATAACGAGTGTATCACACTAATTCTCCTCGCAGTTGGCGGTGCATTGGAAAACATTGGGTCATTGTATCCAATTCAGACTCAATTAAATTTGATATTTGTTGAGAAAAGTAAGGTTAGAATATAGTGGCTGAAACAAAGTCGCCGCCTACTGCGCGGAAAAATACGATGATACACTCGTTATATGTATAATATGTTATATACATATAGTTGTTTAATTGACCTTGTGAATTGTCTGAATAGATGGATATATGTATATTTTTTTTAATTATTATCATACCACAAACATAACAGTGTGTGTGTGTGTGTGGTCTTTTCTCAATTGTTTTCGTTTTGTCCTCTAATATTGTTTGTTTAATTGGTTGAAATTTGTGGCAAAATGAGAGCGAATAAGAAGCCCACAAAACGCAACAACCCCAAAATTAAATTTATTCTCTCTATAATTTCGTTATTATTTCAATTATTACTTGTAATTATCGTATATGTAATTCCCATAATTATATTGTAAAATCATTAAAATTGCTCATTCCATCGAGAAAAATCAATAATCACAATTATCTCATCAACAGATGGTCGTTATCATATGTTTCATTGTTTTATTGTTTCAATCATGGCCAAATTTTAACTGCAAAGTTATAACATAACCTATAACAAGTTGTCCCTTGTAAAAACAAAAGAATATACTTACTAGTTTTATAATAATAATAATAATCGTTGTAGGTAGTAAAAATAAAGGAAAAATTCCGAATGGGATCGTTGAATCATAGGATGTTATAGTCGGCACATCAGCTAATTGCTGCAATCAAATCAATTGATTTCATTTGATTGTTTGATAGTCACTGGAGCGGGGGCGGCGGCCAGATTAATCCTACCTAGTGACTGTCAGTATATCGATTGGCCGACGTCCGTTTTCACAACAGAGCAGCATCTTTATCTATATAACCACATAAATATATATATAGGACGTCCAATTTCCTTCATTTATTGTTTAGAAATGAATTAACGGGAAATTGACGTCAAGGTACCCGTTACCATACATACATATGTGTACTATGTATGTAGAAAGAGATAGATAGATATATATATATAGTTGATATAAACGTTTAAATACATATAAACGTCATGACATGACGTTTTATTATAATCCATTTAGTTTGTGTGAAAAGGTAGAGTGGGGCAGGCGTCGTCGTCGTCGTCGTCGCGCCCCACCGTTTGACGTCCACTGTTATTGGGAAATACATATATATATTATATATAAACACAAACACATATACATATATGAGATTGTATATATTAAAAATGTATAATATACGGCATATGTGCGTATGGTATGTATCATGTGCTTGATGGTGGGGAAGGGCGCTATGAACAAAAAAAAAAGCAACAACCATCTGTCGATGGCCACTTTCAATTCGTATCATAGTTCCAATCTTTGAACTTAACAATACACTGCGTGTATAGATTTTATTTATTTATGTACAAAATTAAAAAAAAAAAAAAATAGTGCTTTAAACAATTATTCCATCCAAATTAGTGTGATTTTGAATTTAAAAATAAAATTTTGGAAGTGTCATTGGTGTATTTGAATTTCTCAAAAAAACAATAATAATAATAATAATAATAAATGTTTTATTATTATTGTAAGTGTTAAACAAGTGCGTCCTAAATACTAATTGTCGGTTTCTAAAAAATTGTAATTTTTGATAAATAATTAGAAAAATTTTCTTCAATTAATTACTCGATTGCTATTTGTAATTATTGACAAAAAAAAAATTACGAAAAAAATCACCACCACGACGACGACGTGCTTAGAGGATTGCGCCATGGGGTGCACCGTTTCGGCGGAGGAAAGAGCTGCACTAGCTCGGACTAAACAAATCGACCAAACTTTGAAAGAGGAAGGCCAAAGGGCTAAACGTGATGTGAAACTATTACTTTTAGGTAATTTCCTAATAATGATAATAATAACAATTGCGTCATTTTTTTTGCTTGATCGATCTAATGGATAGAATAAATAAAAACAATTATCAATAGTTGATATTTTTTTTGCTTATAATAATTCTATACTTATTGTTTCACACTGTATAGTTTTAGTTTGATGTTTTGGAAATTTCCAATATTTTTTTCGAAAATTGTAATATTGGTGCCAAGAATGAGAAGGTCGTCCATTGACCGACTAATCAGCATTTCCTGTTGGAAAATCTGACTATATATATATTCTCAATAATTGGAAATAAAAAGTGGCGTAGGTGGCGCCCTCTACTAGGTACTGGTAATGTGTTGATAAATGTGAGTTTTTTAACTCACAAAACATAGCCATACCAAGTTTCGTGCCTATATATATTCAAATGCGTTCAGTAGTTATACGGAAAAATTAATTTTGACACCCTGTATCTCAGTTAGTAGCTAAATCTTATAATTTTGATATGAGAAATCTACTTTACTTATGGGCCAGTCTGTATATAGCTTCGGAAAAACAAACAACACGGTTTATATTATATTTGAGTCATTGTTTTTACAAAATTCTATAAATAATTAGGAAAAATTTTAATATGGAAATTGTTAATTCTTCTATTCTACAATAATAATTATAACTGTCGGTATATACATATGTAGTTATAATAAACATGGAGTTTTGCGTCATCTCACCGCAGTAGTCGCGCAGGTATTGTTTGTGTTTGGTTAAATTATCACGTAAATTTTTTTCAAATAGGAGGTATCCATCTACATTATTTTACATATAGGATCGTTTTATTATTAAAAATAAAAAAATGAAAAAAAAAAATTAACCTTCTTATTAGCGAAAAATTTTTGTTTTCAAGAAACTTTACTTTCATTTTCCATAATTATGTTTCCCAAATTTAAAAATAACCTAAAACTCATATAGAAAATGAAAATTTTTTGGTGCAAAATTGAGAGCTGGTTCGGTTTTTTTTTTTGAATTTTTCGGTCAAGGTTTCCCATTGGATTCAATCAGCGTTATATAATAATAATAATAATAATAATAACAAGTAATCTAAATTATTTTTGAAAGATTTGCCAGCCAGATTTAATAAAAGGTCAGATCGGTGATAATAGTTTTCAATTTTTATAATTTTCAGTGACACCTCAAATTTAATAAAACCCAATTGACCTTAATAATCAATAGAAATAATAAACAGTTGAATTATTATTATTATTATTATTAACAAATTAAATTTCTCCCAATTTATCGTATAATTGGTAAAGTTTATAACGAGTGTATCACAGTAATTGTCATCGCATAGTTGGCGGCGACTTTGTTTGTTCGTTTCAGTCACATATAACGAATCGCACCACGCTAATTCTCCTCAAAGTTGGCGTTGACTCTTTGAACGTACGTCTGTTTATTGTTTCAGCCGCCTGTCGGTAATGCAGATAACTGACGCTAATTACAATAACAATTTGCAGTCAATTATCAATTATAACAGCAAATTTTGATATTCTACTTCTTGCTTGCACAAATTTTTGTATTTATTCTACATTATTCAATCATTTTTATCACGTTAGTATAATTCAGTCTCAATATTCTAACCTTATTTTTTTTAAAAAAAATATATCAACAAATGTCAAATTTATTGATAAATAATTATGCATGAACTAAGCTAGGCTCTACGTTCTCCAAAAAACACGGCCAACAAATGAAATCAATTGACAAAAAAATATTCCACTATAATTTTTTGATTTGGTGTTTTATTGGATTTTGACAAATTTTCGACATTACCCACACAGTCTAATTAGGATTTTTTCGAAAAATAAAAATAAAATCATCGTGACCACATTTTAATTACTCAAACAAATAAATATTTAATTAGTATAGTCGCATGAATACAAAAGCAACCATATAACTTATAAGTTACAACTGTAATATCACTCTGAACTAACAACAATTATAATAAACTTTATTTTATATTGTTTTCTATAATAATAAATGATGATAATAAACTCTATTCAATTATCTAATAGAGTTTCAATAATAATACGTCTAATCTACCTGAAGACGGGACCATTGGCATATCATGTCACATTAAACTTACCTCGCCGATTTTGGTGGAATTTTGCGTTCAAAATAGATTACCGAAAAATAAACGATACGTATATTTTGTGTTAGCTGCCTGCCCATATTTACATTCAAGAGGGTGAAATTGGCCCTTATAGATAGTTACGAGAATACTGCTGATAATGCGACTTAGTTATTGTACATTTTATGACATATTGGAGGTTCCAACCCTTTAAAACGGGGTGCGGAATATTATATAGTTTTCGATTGAATTCGGTATCTTGCTTGGTTGTGTTTTTTTGGAGTGTTAAAGGTTATTTTTTGGTGCTCGCTTTATGCAAAAATTTATCAAAATCGATAAAGAAGTTTCACATTTGAGAGAGTATGGGCGGAGCTAAATCTTAGAATGCCCCCCCCCACACACACACAAACCGCTTCTCAACGGTGCGGTGGACGGAGGGCTATAAGACTTAGCTCCGTCTATGCTCTCTCAATTGTGAATTAACTATAATTGTGAGTACTACCTACTTTAAATAAAACTGACATTTATGGATGCGAACCAAACAAAAATAAGAGTAATACTTATCTGACAATATAAATAATTGGATGGAAGTATGTACATATATATAATTTTATAGACTTATTATGTTAGATACTAATAGGGCAATTAAAATCATTAACCCGTGATTCATTAGTTCAATTATTACGATTAAATACAGTCATGTTGTTGTTGTTGTTATTATTACTATTGTTGAATTATTATTATTATTATTATTATTATTATTAGAACCAGGGAAAGATTGACTCGAAATCGCCATGTGTCATACATTTCGTGAGTTATGTTCGATTGAAGCGAACTTGTCGAGAGCAACAATAACCGTTCGTTATAACCAGCGTTCGTTTTAAACGGTCACTCTTCAATATATCTATAGTTTGTGAGAAACATCC
>JAZBGX010001141.1:0-20852 GCA_037414775.1 Zonitis immaculata
ACGGCCACATTCCAACACTTGCAAAGCTATACTGTCATGGTAGAGGCAAAATCGCACGATATTATTATAAAGACAACAAACCCACAATATTTTTAATAATAATAATAATAAATAATTAATTAAACACCTACCTATCTCCAGATAGGATGAGTTTGTTTATACAAAACAGAACCAAAAAAAAAAAAAGAACGACACAACCAAAACAAAACTGTGGAAAATTTTTTCAAATATAGAAATTCATAATAATATGAAAATGAATCTGAACTAAATCTCGCTATTAAACGGAATTCAAATAAGAATGAGAAGAGTATTTTTTCTGTTTCTGTTTTATTATTAAAATGGAAAACATATTCAAGTTTCTCTAAAGAATTTCCAATATCTAGGTCATAAATAAGACAAACTCTATTATTATTATTATTATTATTTAGATTTTTTCCAACTCTAATCACAGAATTGAAAGGATTATATTATTAAAAAGAAAATTACCATTTCTAAATATTATTGCTATTATAAACAATAATTTCAATTAGAATCTCTAATTTTTTCAATTTTTTTATTAGAAGATCATCATCATCATTATTAGGTCAATGTAATCATGTAATAATTGAAACTAGAAAAAAAAATCCGGTTATAATACGAGAGGTGATCTAAAAGTAATGACAATTGGATATTTCTATAGTAACTAGTCATAAAAATCTCAAGTCCTCACTAATTAAGTGTAGAAAAATCATAAAATTACACCAACATATTGTGGAACAAGATTGATTTCAATACGAGCATTCACGAAAAATCTGAGCCGTTATTGGAAATCTTAAGAGTACTGCACCTCTCCATATCGTGCAATTAGAGCTTTAGCTAGACAGAATATTCACAAAAGACAAGCACCATGAACAACGACCAACTACGAGCCAAAACGACGAAACTGTGAAAAATTTCTAGTTTTAGCTAATCGAAAAATCATCATTATAGAAGTCATAATGATCGCTTACGGCCGTGTTTAGAGAATTCTCGGCGACGAACAAACAAACAAGGTGTCCCAGATGTTAACAAACAAGAACCAACAAGTCGATATTCCAAAAGCAAAGTTTGAATATTAAATTACTTGAGTGATACGAGAAACTTTTTGACTCATTTGTAATCTGGATGGCATCACTTCTATCCTGAGACCAAACAACAATCGATAACTTGGAAACGACCGTTTTCACCAACATTGGAGCAATTTAGAGTCACAGGCTCCGGGCAAAAGGTTATGGCGTTCGTTTAGTCTTTTTTTTTTTTAGATTTCCGAAGGACTAGTTATAGTGGATTACATTCTACTTCTTTACCGGCTCAAAGAGAGTTCAGGCACAAGACACTTGCAGATAATAGTGAAATTATGGCCGTTGTAGAAGCATTTTAGGAAAGTCAAGATAACAATTTACACTTTAAAGCAGATTGTTGCTTATTTTACTTTTAGATCATTCCTGGTATCAACACGTTTCTTTTTATTGTACGTTTCTCTAATATAAAACAATTTCATGGTTTAAACCTTCGATTTTTATTTGGAAATAATAAAATAAACGCAACGGTCAAGACTAATATTTGTCCTTTCTATTATTGAATTAACGTTGTTGTTTTTTTTTTGGTATATTGGAATTTCTTGTTTATAACCAACAAAAACAACGCAATTTATTATTTTTATATTACTTAGATACTCATTTGCATTTTTTTATATGAAAAAAGTGTAGGTTTATAATCATCATCATCATCATCATCAATATATGGCATTATAAGAATAAAATTTCAATTAATTAATATTATATAGCAGCAATCGATCGAGATAATAATTGGCAAGATCAAGGTTTGATTTAAACAAAAAATGGTAATAGTACGATTTAAAAAAAAATTAAATAATAATAATTTACCTTGACAGTATCGTAGAGACTTTCTTGTACTTGTTCGTTGTCATTAGATTTTGGTAAATTTCTAGAAATTAACAAACAAACAAATAATAATAATCGAATTTAAAATTCGAAAAAAAAAAAAATTACCTATAAACATCCCCATTACTATTAACACTAGATCGGGGTGTTGATGTATTATTCTGATTAATACCAGACGTACCATTTACTGGTTTATTTACACTTTGTTTACTGCAACACAAACAAATTTAAATAGAATAATTAACGTTTTTTTTAACCAATAACAATTAATTATATAGATATATATATATATATAATAGATACCTAGAGTTTCCATGTAAATTACAATTAGATTTATCAATATATTTAATAATTTTTGTTAAACCATTATTTTCACAATATTTTAATGTAATTGGTGGATGTAAATAATGATTATAATACATTATTTTGTTAAAAAATAGACTGTATCGCGTTTGCAAAACCAAGACTTTAACAAGTGTGACTGAAATAGTTTTGGAAATATCATTCAATTATTATCTTCATTAATTTGACACAATTAATAAATTGATAATTCCAATAGAGCAACTTACTGATTAGTCAAATCAAAATTATATATACGCCTTAAATTTCTAATAAAACTCGATGATAATTTAAATCTAATTTCAGACGATATTGATAATATTTTAATAAAACAACAATTACCGTAAGTTATGTGAAAATTTCTATTAATAGTAATAATAAGAAACAAAAAAAAAATTTAGGAATACGCACACTCCTTAAATTCTTCATATAACAACAAAGGCAATAATTATATGTTGTTCTTTTTGTTGTTGTTGTTGTTGTCGTAAAACAATTATTATTGTATGATTAATTGTATTATAAATGTGGACCTTGATCTGTTTTAGGTAATTGAAAATAAAATTATTAAGATTCTATGTGAATTTATTTGCGGAAAAATTTTTAGATTTAGCAAACAAAAAAAATTAAATATTTATAAATTAGCTTCCAGGTATTGTCGAGAACAAATTTAAATTTGATTATATATTTAATTATAGATTGTATACAAAGATCCTTTGTTAGATCAGAATATTCAACAAAAAAGATGATTGATTTATATGTTAATAGAAAAATACAGGACCGGGCTCTATTGATAGAAAAATCGAAGATCTAGCTTATATATTGAATTTCATATGAGAAATCAATGACTATGTTGTGTCCGATCTATGGAGTCATGGGGAAAACATAAACAAAACGATAAGAAAACGGATCTTTTGAATAATTAATGAGTATTGGTTCGACTTATGGATTCCTAGAAAGTTTTCCCGTGATTAAAACTGACTGCTCACATCCACGGTTTTTGCGAAATGGCAAAAAATCGAAATTAATATTGGAAAGCAAAAGAAAGAAAGAAAAAAACATGCTAGAAATGAATCAAAGATCAGGATCAGTGGAAGAAGATCGAGTAGCTAAGGTCGCACTACTTCGACACAAAGTTAGAGATAAATTCCTATAACAGAAAGGATTGAGAACAAATTTCATGCTGAAAAATCTTTTTTGTGCTTAGTAAAAAACACATGGAGAATTTTTCCGTGGATGTGGAAGCTCATTTACAGTTTATACAGACATGGGGAATTTAGAAATGCAGCGTATTTCCCCCTAGATATATAAAAAGCTTATAGAAGTGAGTTCAGTTACAGGACAGCTTCTCGTGAACTCGTAAGCTTGACGAATAGTTGTAACGTTTTCAATAAAAAAAAAATATATCAATAAGTCCATCTTAAATATTGAGAATTGTGAGAAAACTCATTTTTTTAAATGAAAAGAAAATCGAAACAAGAAAAAAAATTGAAAATTGATGATGGAAATTAGGAAATTTTGAAGTTCCTGCGAACAATCCTTAAAAAGCATTAGGATAAAAAATATGCAAATTCGATTAACACAAACGAGAAAATTAAAAACTCTTAATTTTGAATAGAAAATTCAAAAAAACAAGAGCAGAATTTGAATTTTAAAAAAAACAAAAACAAACAATTAATTTGTCACATTAATTAATTCAGAACAAGGTAAGTCTCTATTGAATAATGGAAACCTCATTTAAAAAATATGATTTGAATGGAAGAATTGCGTAATTTTTTTTTAATTCAATTATAATCGATAATTCGTAAAATGTTATCGAAAACAAAAAACCAAACAAACAATTTTCAATAGAAAACTTGGAAAAATTCAAAGAAATTCAATCGTAGTCCTGTCCTGTAATTAACAATAAAATAAATTTTATTGCATTGTCTCAGACGACAATAAAACATAATTTAACTACAAACAAACTTGCATTTTTTCAATATATCAAGGATTCTAATTAATAACAAATGACGTAATTATTTATCTTTTGTTTTCTTTCTAAATACTCTAAATAATGACTCAATTTTTTTTTCTCGCTACTTACCTTCCGTCAATCGTTTTATTCTGGTCGTGATTCATTTGTTTTAATAACTCCTCCCGTTCCTTTTCCTTTATAGCCATAGTTTCATGGAATTTTTGTTTTTGTTTTTGGAATTCTTTAAATAAATCACCAGTAAAACTACGTTCTAAATGACTATCAACAGTTGGTTGTTGTGATATTGCTGTTGTTGTTGTTGTAGGTGTTGTTAAAACAACATTTTCAACAATAGCTGTTGGTAGTATAGGTCGTTCATTTAATGAATCCCTTCTAGATGATAAAGCTGTACTAGATGATGCAGGACTTTCACGTCCTTTATGTTCAGGTGTTGATGCATTCGATACTTTATTACGTTCAGGACTACGTGATTTACTATTATTATTATTATTATTATTTGTTAAATTATTTTGTGTTATATTAATTTTTGGTGTACTAGTATGTTCTTGTATTGATGGTAATTGTTGGAATTCGGCATAACTATTACTTAAAAATACATCACCATCATTTTCAAATAATCGATCAACAGATGTATTCATCAATTTATTCGTTTTAATTCCAGTTAAATGGAAACTAGCAAAACTACTCCTTGACATTGGTCCATTTATATTAATATCACCAGTACTTAATGCCATTAAACGTGCTGTATTATTATTATTATTATTTATATTTATATTATTATTATTATTATTAATTTGTTGATTTGTTGTATTTGGTATTAAACCATATGGTAGACCATCTAATACTGGTATTAATGAACGTGTCATAATATCAGCAGCTGAACGTGGCCGTGTAAATGGCATAGCTGAATGTGGAAATGTTTTTGGTTTTATTGGTGTTATTAACATATGTTCAGTCCATGATGTTTCTAATGATGGCCGTTCTAAACGTTCAACATCAACATTTAATGTTTTCTGTTCGAATGGTACAGAAAATGTTTCAGATGGTACACTCTGCAACCAACTCAACAAACTTAAATCTGAATCACTAAAACCAACACTACCATCTAATAAACGTGAAAAATTCATTTCATTTATATTATTTGTATCTTGTATACCAGTTGCTTTAGCTTGACAATAATTAACGCACGATTCATATAATATACCTTTTATTATTAATTGTATTAAACGATCATTTTTTGAACAACAATTTATTGTTGTTGTTGTTGTTGTTGTTGTATTATCATTTTGTTTACGATCGCCTGGTAGGAATTCAGCAACTAATGGATAAACTTCACGAAAACATTGTACACGTGCATTACTTGGATTCCAATCTTTATATTGTAAATGGTCAGTTAAACGTGGCAATGTTAATAATAAACATAAATTCGAATAATCTTCTTTTGTTGGTGAGAATTTCTCTAAATCATTCAATACTTTAACAACTTCTTCTACAGCATTATCAACATTATTGCCTTGTACATTCGCTTCAGATTTTATACATAATAATTCGATATATTTATGTTTCATTATTGTATAAGTAAATTTGCGCATATTAAATGATTGTAACGCCTCTAATGGTTGTATAAATTCTAATACATCATCCCATTGACCATCTAATATTAATTGCCTTAAAAATAATACATCATCCGAATAATTACCATTTATAACGCCAGTTTCACGTTCTAAACTCAATTGGGTTATATTCAATTCACGATTATGTAGAAATTCTAATGTCAGTCGTACTACATCCTCCTCACGGAGGGTGAGTCGTGCTGACGGCATGATGTACCGAATTTGTACTCTGCAACACACAAGACAAAAAAAAAAACAACATTAATTATATTTATAAATATAAAATTATTGTCTTGTTAATTCAAATTAACTTTGCACTTGATTACTAGACCGTAAGTATAATTAAACTATCAAGTTTTACTATTTAAAGATGGAATTAACTGAAATAACCAAAATATAACGTTAATTACGAAGATTTTATTTAAAAAAAAAAAAAAACTACTACTATAAAATAAAATATATGAGAAACTTACAAAGGCATTTTTTTTTTTTTATAAATAAAATAAGGGCAGAAATTTTATATTTCCACCTTTACGTTTACATGTTCGATTAAATATTAACAAGCAATAGAAATTTCGAAAATTGACCGGAAATAGGTGTGCTTTATAAAACAACAATTCAAATAATAGAATAAAAATACAATTATTATTATTTTACAATAATAGAATGGAGATTTTTATTTTTCTAATATTTCCATTATATAATTTATTATTAAAATTGATAATAATGAAAATAGAGAAAATAAACTTTCTTCATTTATTTTTGCACGAACGATATTAAATAATTCAAGATTGTTTTTTTTCCTCAAAACTAAAATAATACTCTATTTATTCAAGTTAATACGGTCTTTTGTTAATGGTAATGAGGAGTTTTCAATGTTTACATATTATGGAAATATAAAAGTGACAATGACTCACAATTATAGAGACTTTTTAGTATAAAGCCACATTTTTCTTTATACAGCTTGTATTTATAACCTATGTAGTTGTTTCTTTTATAAAAAAATGTGGCTATTAAAAAAAAAAAGAAAATTGATAATAAATTTCTCATACAATTTTGTTTCGAGAAGAAATTTCATAGAATAACTTTTTCTTTTTTAAATTTACAAGTGATAGCAAATGAATCGTACAATTTCTAGTGAAATCGAATTGGATTTGCAAAATCCCCTCAATTCTTGTGAAAATTAGTGTGAATGTTTACTATTATTAGAAAATAAATTAAAAAAATCCATATTAATTGAAAATCATCCATTTGAATCAAAAATACAGTAAAACCTCCCTTGAAGAACACTTCACGTAAAACCTCTATTGGACGGATGCAGACACAACACTTATTTGATTAGACTAGTGCATATGAATATGCCAATCAGGATATGTCACTTGAAGGATTGAAAAAAAAACATATTCAAAAACAATCTAATCTGGATAAACAATCCCCATCGAGTCTCATACACAACTACAAAAAAAAAAAATATCCTAAATCAATTAATTTACGAAAGGTTAATGATAACTCTTGATTGAACGGAAGTATACAGTTTTACCGCATCCACCATAATCGCCAGACCTCTCCCCAACAGATCTAAAAAAGAAACTATCGTAAAACTAATTATTCAGAGACAAAACGTACATTGGTGGCTTTTAAAAAGACGGCGACTGAATACTGAATTAAGTCACCATTACAATTGTATAGCTTTAGAAGCTACAAAAGATATTGATTGGGTTAGAAAAATTTCGTAAATAGCACAATGTTACTTTGAAAGTCCATTTTTCGATAATCAGCCAACATCAATAAAACAGTTATAGAAGATTAGAAAAAGAAGTTATGAGCGCTATAATTGACGATTGTTTACGTCGAGATATCCTCAATGCTGACGAAACAGTAGTTTTCTATTGCAGTCTGCTACAAAGGGAATATTGACAATTTCGATTTTTGTGCTAATATGGTTATTGGAAAATTAGAAAATAACAGTTGTAATGGGGAATTACAGCTGTAAAGCTAGTTTAATTAATTAATTAACTTCAAGCGGAAAACACTCTTGGACCGGATACTCTCCGTTTCTCCGAAATTGTCCGTTCAAAAAAGGTTGCACCGTAATATTCAGATCCAATTTATACTTGACAAAAAAATTTGTATAAATCCTTTTCTGAACGAATTCACTAATAGCTTTACACACAATTTTCCCCGACAAATACTCTTTATATTTATTATATTGTACAGTTTTTTCCAAATCTAATTTTTTTTTTCTTTCAGTTACCTTAAAAAGCCAATAATACCTTACTCGTTTCCGTATCAATTATAAACAGGATCAAGGTAGAAGAATAAATAATGAATCACTAACAAGAATTATAGCTAAATTATCAAGATAAATTGATAATGAAATATTTACAACATACCTTATTCCGTTTGTTTGTTTTGTGTTTGAAGATCAAAAAAATTAAATACCTAATAGATACAGAAATGCACCATGTAATGAATTCTTTTTGAGCATAAAAATCACTAATCAAGAATGAATAGACTGCATATATATAAACATAGAAAAATATATGTACGATTAGAAACTCCAAGTCGGTCATGAAGCAAAAAAAAATTATTATTAAACGTTACCATCTGACTTGACTATCTATCAACAACATTCACCAAAAAATTTCCAAAACGACAACAAAAAAAAATTACAGAAGAAAATTCCAACCAGACAAGATCTTTTCTAAAATAATTGTAGATATTAATCGAAAATTTCCAGTAGTCAAATACAATTCTATACAGTATGTACCTCGACGATGGAACCACATCGGTTTAGGGCAAAAAAACCTTTCTTACTAGAGTGTAACCAACAAAAATATTTACAATTCTATGCCACTACCGGTTATACCGGTAATAGCCATTAATTATGTTATTTCAAATGCACACATATTTTTTAAATTCTACAGTAAAATATCAATTTATGACCCGCCTGTATAATATTTCTAGAATCACCTAAGAACTGTCAAAACATTAATTGTCTCTAACAGATATTTATTATCAGTTTTGTATTTAACAATATCTTCAATGAAGTGATGATCTGGAATAGTCAAATTTTTTCCCTCTTCGAGACACACTCTGTATAGGGATCATTTGGAAATTGAAAAACTCACGCAAATAACTTTAAGGTAATTCTAATGGTAATAAATTATTTATACCCAAACAATAAATATTGAGCAACTTGTATTATAAATTTTGCAGGAAGCTCTTATTAATTACAAATGAATTAAAATTGAATAATATCGACATTTTGAACGCCCCAATTAATACGAAATCTTCTCAATCAAGTACGTTATATAAAAAAAAGAAGGAAACAACAACAACAATATAATTCTAATTATAGTAAGTTATAATTGAAAAAATTAATCAATATAAAGTAAATTTAGTAAAAAATTAATTAAATTAGAAGACGACAGAGAGTTTTATATAAAAATCTAGACAAGTATATTAATTGCAGTTTCTTGACCTTCTTGTGTGCATTCACTTGCACTAAACAATTTTTAATCGTATAGATGCTATCAAAAAATAAAATCATATCAACACAGATATTTAATTAATTAAATAATTAATTAATTAATCATTAAAATATCAATTAGAGAAAATTTGTTATTAGATTCAATAAAACTAACCTTCCAATTAGATTCTTTTGATTGTAAGTAATTGGTATACAAATTTCTGTACGAGTTACAACAACCATAATTTGAATAGATCCATTATCAAATCACATTATCACTATTATTTTGCTAATTTTACAACACAAACTAAAAATTGACACTATTTTATTTATTTATTTATTTTTTTCGAAAAAATTCTCTGTGTATACGCTAGAACCGTTGTAAATAAAATAGTTAGATATACTGCAAAACAACGAAGCAGATTGTAGCAGCAATCGACATAGAGTAGTATATAACACTGTAACTGTAACTTTTATATAAAAGTAGTATCTATAGAGAAAAATTCAAAATAAATAAATTAAATGATCATTATAAGGACAATTTTCAGCACGAATTCTCTAAAAAAGAAATTGTAATAAGAAGAAATTTTTATATTCGATGATTGGAATGATTAGGGAGCAAACTTCACATTCTGTATACTATAAAGATAGAAGTCTAATGATAATATAATAGTGGTGGTCTATTTTATTTTAAGGGTTAGTTTCGATTGTTATAATACTGCGCAGACGTTTGTAAATAATCATTTTTTCTTACTTAAAATTAATTAATGATGATAATTGATAATCATCGGTCGTCATTATAATTAATAGAATTTTTTTTTTTTGTAGTCTTATAACCTACATTTTCAATTTTGAATCGGTACTCATAACAAAATTTGACAATAAAGAAGATTATTGACAATGACAGATAGATATCATAATTTTAAATAGATCAACTAGATGAAATAGATATATATATAGGTGTAGTAAATATATAGAAACAATCGATTTTTATCATATTATAAGGTCATTGGACAGAATAAATTAGAGGGTCATTCCGTAAATTTTTTCTAATCAATAAAAATAATTCGTACTTATTATACAGTATGTCCTACTGGGAACGATAGAAAAACTATGAAAAAATTCAAGACTCAGGTTAGGGATTATACAAAAAAAAAAAATTACGAGGGACGATCCGAAAGTAATGATAATCGAATATTTCTAGTAGTCACATAATTGTTAAACAAATAGCTAGAGGACTCGAGCCTTTTTTGAGTTACATTCATTGGAATATGATCAATTAGAGAGGTAACTCGAAAATGGAGGAAAACGAACGTCATCGAATACTTCTGCCTGAGAAAAGTCAACCAAAGACAATACATGACTTGATGGAAATATTGGAGAACTGTGCTTGTCTATATTCTATTATTGTAAAGTGGCGCTCCGCGCAAAACATCCACAGAAGACGACCATCCACGTTCTATACCGGCGAGAATATGGGAGAAATCGATGGTATAGATTTAGCTGACCGAAGAGTCAGCTAAGGACTGTTTTACTAGAATCGAACTTGCGATGGGCTGATATTATCTCTTTCTACGACTTAAAGAGGCCGTTATCGATCGAAACAGTACCTAATGGGACATCCTGTATAGATTTCTATCGTATAAAATTTATGCAGATACAGAAACAAATTAAAATTTTTAGGACAATTTCAACTTTCGTTAACAAAATTTTTATTTTGTCGTTCTATAAAACTAGATGTGCAATTTTAATTCGAATAAATCCAGATTGGTCCTTGGAAGCGCATTTTACACAAAAAAAAAAACCTATAATTAATTTTTATTCAATTATTAAGATAACCGGATATTATTAGAAGAAGATACAAGAAACAAAACAAACAAACAAAATTGGAATCAAGTGAAAATCCGACATAATAACAGATGGGGAATTTTTTTCACTTAATTAATGAATGTCGATTGCCATCAATTTTTTCACTTTTTAAAATTCGAATCAAAGAGAAATTTTTGGAGAAAAAAACTAGGCGGTTTAATGAAACAACAAAATTTTTCTTAAAGCACTGATAATAAAATGCCAACAGTAAATAATGGAACAAACTGTAAAAATTTAATTTAAACGAAAGTATTTATATTAAAAACAAAAATTACAGTTAAAGGCATTAATCTTCTAAAAATGTTTGTTAAATACGAAATAGCTAGAGAAGATCAACATTTTTTCTTCTAATTGAACATTAGGTAATTTATATTATTTAATTTACAGACACCCAATTATTTCTATACATTATAAATTCACTTTTATTAATGTAAATATGTAGATAATGAAAATATTTATAATGATAGCTGATTATTCAAAAGAAAAGTAGCTGTTTATATTGTGTGTGTATGGTTTTATTCATTATTATTGCTAATTGTAGAATGAGTTTCCATGTTATTATATCTCAAAGATAAATATGTTTAATTGTTATTGAGTTTTGCTATTTGTAATGCAAATGTATCTTTTTATTTATAAACCAACTTGGCAACTACCTGTACACGTATCTAACGATTCAACGTGAATAAATTAATACGTATAATGCAATTTTTAGTTTGATGCACCCTAAAATAAAACAACTTTAAATTATTTTAATATAACGATTGAAAACAGACAATCTTCCAAGAGGCGATAGGGAACTTTTAAAAATACACTCAAACATCTTGGAAATATCGAAAATTATTATTGTATATAACTAAATTTGTAGATCCTGTGGTCTAGAAATAAAATCTTGAACGGAAGTTGGGTGTTGTTGTTGTTTTTTTATTGTCAGAGGCCGTAAATAAGTGCTTTGAACTATATTTAATTAAAATATCGATTGAATTTTAGTAGCAATCGATTGAAATAATAGAAATTGGGTGATTTCTTGTAAATTATAAGTAAATAATTTTTTTTAAGGTTATGTTCGTTTTTGTCAATAAAATTAGTGGAAATTTATAAAGAAAATTTGCATAACTCACCGCAATTTCCTAGATCGAATCAATTTATTAAAGCAATTTTCCCCAATAGAAACATTTCGAATAGAATTTTTCAGTGATAATAACAGTTTTTCTTTTGATTTGAGTCACAATCTGACATTTGGCACTTGGGATTGTTTCCAATAACACAACATAGATGTCGCTCCAATTTTAATTAAATTTAACAATCATTATCTATTGATTTCGAATTAAATCGACGAAATATCGATTATTTTCTACTGGTATATTTGAATTATTATTTAATTTGTGAGTTGTGTTGTATTTTTTTTCGGTGATAGATATTTGTAAATTGGGGAATTTTATTATTTGGACTTGGTAGTGTCTAGCTAAAAATCTATAGATAACGAGCGGTAAATTTGAATTAATGTTTCGAGTTTGAATTCAGAGATATCCTATGTTATCTCTCTATCCAATTTCCTTTCCATCATATCTCTTTCCACTCTATGCAGTTCTCAATTTCTCTCTCGCATCATTTTTCCTTGTTACTTTCTCTATCCTCTTCCTCTCTCTTTCTCCCTACATTCATCTCATTCCCAACCAACTCTCTCTTCCCTTCAACCATTACACTATCTTTAACTCCCTAAGCACCCCTTTATTTCTCATATTATTCTTCTCTCGCTTGCTCTTTGTTTATCTTTCACCCTCTCTCCAACCCAACATATTTCCGTCTCTCACCACCTCACTTTCTTTCCCTACCCATTATTCTTACTCTCGCCCTATCTATCTCTCATTCCCCTTTACTTGCGCATCTTTTCTCTCTTTCTATCTTACCCAGTTTCTCTCTCATTCCTCCCTTCATCTTTTTATCTCTAACTATCTCTCGCTACTTTTTCTCGGTTGCTATCTCTATCTATCTCTCTTTCTGGCAACAATTATCAGTTTCTCCAATTCAGATTATGAAATTCAGACAAGTTTCTTACCGCCACCCCTAAAATAAGGAAATTTTAGAGAAATAAATAAAAAACAAGCTCAATTTTTTTGTATTTTCATTATATTTGAAATAAATTCGAAATAAATTAAGATTTATAATCGTTTTGTTGTTGTTATTAAAAAATTGATATGTTAATCGACAATAATTATTTGCTGGAATTGAAAATTTTACAACAACTAAATCACAAATTTCGTTTATTGCATCAATCATCTTAAAACTTAGATAATTATTAGTATTATTTTTTTTTTAAATTTATTTAATTAATATTTTGTGCCACTTATAATAATAATTAATTAATATATTATTTGGAATGTTCATCAATTTTGCGTTATAAAAATTAATATCTAAATTACACAACAAATAAACAATTGAAAAGAGAAGAAAAAAAGAAATCTTACATTGATTGATAGATAAAGCTCGTAGACGAATAAACAAAACTAAAAAACAACAATAAATATCAAGCTCTATAATTTGGGTAATTTTTGTGAAGCTCATTATTGGCACATTAAAAAAAAAATCATTAGAGAGTAATTTATTTTAATGATTATTATAAAAAAAGGTATAAAAGATTTTTATCTTTGTCGTAACATAAACTTTATGGTAACTAGAAAATTATTGTATCTCGTTCACTTTATAAAGCACAAAACTGCAGTGATATCGTTCAAAAATCGTTGATTATTTCTTTTTAGGCGCCTCAATTGACTAGTAAATATAATAATTAATAATAATAATAATTATAGTTTATATCTACATACAGGATGGTCCAGTACTCGCTTGCCTAGTCTGTAACTTTTGCTCTAGTGGACGAAATGACCAAAGCTCTCGTATTTACACATAACGTTAATTTTTCCACATTTCCCGTAAAGCTAGAGAAACCGTCTCAACACCAAATCATTCTCTAGAAATAACTTTTTTTTTACTCCACTAGAACAAGAGTGTCAGACTAAAGAAACGAATACTGAACCATCTTGTATATTAATAATATATATATATAACACTGATATTACTTTTACATCATTATAATCTATACATTGTCTTGAATTATTGTGCCATTGTGAAGTATAACAATTGGGTAAAGCATTTAGCAATCGAAAAATTCTAGTGATATTTTCCGGAAAATTGTGCAATTGTGTAGAAAATTCCAAAAAAAAGTTATCGCCCCCAATGCGATTCGAACCACTTACTCGATTATTGATTTGAGTCGTTTCGGTTATGGTTCGAATCTGGATTGGGGCGATAATCTTTTTTTTCGATTATTACTAGAATTTTCGGATTTTCCTTATAATTATCGTTTATTAAAGTAAAGAAAGCTCGAAATTTCGAAATAAGAACAATTACAAATATATAGAATTATCACCCTGTATCTATATATACATAAAGTTGTTGATCCCTCTAATAATAATAATAATTTATAGATATATATAGAGTTGCAGTCTTTCTAAATAATATTAATAATAACAACTACTACGTAGGAGCATATCCTAGATTTTTCCTTTGTAGAAATATATGGATCTCCCGGAAGCTTGGTCGTTCGTTGTCTTTACGTCGCCAACATTCCAACATTAAATCGTAAATATCTTTATTAATTGTCGTTGGTCTTGGTAAATAAATGAATTGTCCATCATCGCAATGGACATGGGCTAGATTTTCCATAATTTCCGGATCATTGAATTGATCGTACGGTTGTTTACGGCATAATATAAATATTTCCCATAATGTAACACCAAATGACCATACATCGGTTTTTGTTGTATATTTCATTTGATATACCGATTCCCATGCCATCCATCTAATTGGTAATGGTGTATTACCATCGACTTTATAATAATCATTAATATATAATTCGTTGTATGTACCAAAATCGCAGATTTTGATTTGATAACCTTTACCAATCAAACAATTACGTGTAGCTAAATCGCGATGTACAAAATTTAATGATTCTAAATAGCGCATACCGGATGCTATTTGAGCACCAATATATAAAAGGCAATTGAATGATAATGTTTTTATGCCGGTATAATGTAAATTTTGATTATTATTATTACTATTATTTATTATTAAATCGGTTGTATGGCTTTTTAGAAATTGACATAAATCACCATGATCTAAATATTCCATAACAACACATATCGGTTCATCTTGACTACATAAACCTAAAACACGAGCGATATTTGGATCTTCGAGAGCCGCCAAAATCCGGACGTCACGATAAAAGTCCTTTCTATAAAACAAAAACAAAAGATAAATCAAAATATTAGAAGGAAACAAACTACCTACCTCTCTTTATCGCTCGCATTATTACCTAAGAATTTAATAGCAACTAATCTAGTACCTAATGACATAGACGACGAATACTCAGCAATACCATCAGCCTCAGCAATATAAACCTGAAATTCCATGCAATTATTTAAAAATAATTTATTTCTAATTAATATAAAAAAAATTTATACAGTTCCGAATGCTCCTTCGGATAATTTCGATAACATTCGAAGTCGATGTCGTGGAAATTCAATTAATTGTGTTTCTTCTAAACGTTTTTTCAATGCATTCAAAGCATCTTGTTGTTTCGTTGGTGATTCTTTACCACATTCACTATGTCGATTTCTTGCACTTAATCTAGATGATTTCATCGATGCAACACTACTAACTCGACTTCTTGGTAATGGTAATGTACTATCAGTACCAAGTAGTGGAAGTGTTCCAGGCTCAGGTACGGCGTAATCATAACAATCTGCAATAAACAAAAGCAATCAATTTTAGTAAAAAAATAGAATCTCGGAAATAATGATCAAACACCATTGAGGAGCTAAATCTGGAGAAGATCATCAACGGTAAGAGCTGCAAAAATTGGAACACATCTAGAGAAAATTGAAATTCAGTAAAGTGGAGCTCTACTAAAAGAAATTATGCTTATAAATCAAGGTTTTCATCGATAAATTCTAGGAAAAACAGTAATTCGAGGCTACACTATGATGGACATTTACCAAAAAGCAAGGTAATTGAGGAGTTCAAAAAGATTTAACTATGAGAAGTGCTACAACTCAACATCGAGAAGCTAGATCGGCAATAGGAGTTGTTCAGAAGAAGTACCTCAGAAACAGGAGCTATTAGATTAATAGAACAACAAGAGTTTCAAATTTTGGAATTTCTGGAAAAATTGATAATCAGGCACCATTGAAGAGCTTTAGTGAGGAAAAATCAGAAGAAATACCGTATAAATATAGAGCAGTAGATTGATAGAACAGAAATAGCTACAAATATTGGAACTCATCTTCGGAAAAAAAAATAGTTCCGGTAAAGTGGTGGTTTTTCCAAACAAAAATATGCTCATGATTTCGGATTCCGGGAAAAACAGTAATTCAATGCTCAACTATCATAGATACTCATGAAAGAATGATGATGAAGAGGCTGGATCTACAGTGACAATGAATCAAAGGAGTACTTGAGCAACAAACGGAGAAGCCAAGGCTTTGCAAACAAAAAAAAAAGGGGCTAGGTTATGCTCAAGACATCTAAAGATTCACTATCGGAGATAATCATGAATTGAGGACTTGAAATAAGTAAAAATCATCAAGATCATGAAAAGAGAAGTGTTTTAGCTCCAATAAGGGACTGTCTAAAGCTCAGAAAGACTCAATTGAGTTGTCACCTTGAGAGCTTGAGAAGTTACTTGAATATATTTGCTAAAAGATCGATTATTACCTATTTGAGGATGTTGTAGTGGACATTTGTTGATACTATTCGGCATAACATCCTTCATTTCCATAACAACCGAGCTATAACTATAATATGGAGCATATTTCATAGCTTGATATGGTTCCTGATATTCATTATGTTCATGTATTGTCCCACCACCAGATGATGTTGTTGTTGTACCTGTAGTTGTTGTTGTCGATGTTGCTATATGTCCAGGATGTGGTAATGGTAATGTTGATCTTAAACTAGATTTTAATGTACCACGACATCTATAATCATCAATTTCCGTAATACCATAAGCTTCAATGGCATTTTGTTTTTCATTGATACCAATAATCGATTCAGTTTGTAAATGTTGTAATGTTGGATTATTATCAGGAAAATTGATATTCGACGAATTCGGACTACGTAGAAATTTTCTATTACGATATCGATTTATAATTAAATAAATAACACCACCTAATAATAATATAATACAAGTTAAGCCCAATACAATGATTGTCAGATATGTTGGTTCGTTGATTTTATTCGGAATTGGAATTTCCATTTTATGTTCATGATGACGATCACTAACATCAATATCATTATCATTTTGATAAATTTTATTATTGATATTGCTATTGTGGGATTTGATTGGTGCTAGTGTTGTCGTTGGTTCCGATTCAATACTAAAATTACCATGTGCAACAACTGAATCGAATGCTATTTCACTAATTAGTAGCCATTTAGTGGCGAAATTCAATTGTAATTTAACAAAACGTCCAACACGATGATGTAACTTGATCGATATATTTCTAGCTTCTTCAAATATACGATCCTCCATGTATTCGTAAGTTATCGGTTCGCCTTTATAACGTTTACCACCGATACTAAACATAATTTTGACCATCGAAAAAACACTAACATCCTTCGTAAATTGATTATTACAATATAAATGGATGGCACTGAATTCGCGGATTTTATCAAATTCGAATTTGATTTCAATCGGCTTATTATGTCGCGTATCGTTCTTCCAACCGACCCATTTATGGTTTTCATTATAGAAATCCGTTTTGAAATCGTCATGTCCAAATTCACCATCGGTCAATTGCCCTAAACCGTGTTTCAATTCATTACCATCCCAATGGCCGTCGTAACCGAAATCGTAGAATTCCCAATTTGAACCGCGCTTATCACCTTGTGGCATCGAATAACTTTGTATACCATCTGTCCAACGACAACCATACAATTCCACGCGCATACAAACTGTACGTTTATGGTAGCTATATGGATAGAAACGGATCTTACTTGCCCATATTGGTGGTATTAAATGTTGTTTTGCCTCTAAATATGTATTCACATTGGCTGTAAGTACCTGAAATTTCCATTATTGATTAGCTTTTTTTTGGATTGAATAGAAATTGAAATTTGTACGACTAGACATTGAGGAGACTCCGGTCTAGCTAGGCTACGATCAATTGGCATTATTATCACCCCTCTTTCACCCTCTATAACATAAATTGTAAGAGTTCTAATTTGCTTGGGTCACGCGATTAATAGTCGCCCTATTACTAAGTTTTCACCCTTTATAAATTATAATTTCGTCGTAATCTTTCAAAATACTTTCGAGTAGTAGAAGTGTTCCAAAGTCGTCAAATGCTGAGGCTCTAATTATAAGTATCTCCACTCTACTCAGAAATCCAAGTATAGACATAACTGGAAGTTGGGTAAAGACTCAAAGGTGCTACCGAAACTCTATGAAGATACAACAATGAGCAAACACTAGCTGTAATTATGGAACAATATCTATTCTCAGGAAACCCTCAATAACAGTCAAATTCCATAGAAATTAGGGGTCAAATTTAAACCTATACTCAATCATAAGCTCAGAATTAAGGGATTTTGAGACGTTATTGAGTGTCAAGTCTCAGGATGCTGGACTTTGGAGCAAAGTTGGAGATGCTGAAAATTAAACAATGAGCTACTCAACTTTATTTAGGAATCGCAGGAAATAATAGAGTGGTGTTTGTCAGAAAAATCGATAACTATATAAATAAAACTATTATTTCGACATAAAAAGAGAAGCTCATGAAAATCGAGGATCAGTGAAAACCTGAAATTTGGATCTAGATGGAGAGTTGCTCAGATTATAGAATAGACTATATCCCTCAGGTCCAATACATTTTCAAGGCTCTAATTATCGATGAATACGTTTGCCCAGCTCAGAGATCAATGAGTAGGAGTAGTTAGGATATGATGGAATCACAGAAAGACCTATTGGTTTTTCTAATAAGAGGCTGTACGATGGAGGTAGGCACAGTAGTTTTAATTTTTGGTATGAAACATATTTTTAAGAGAAAATTGAGCTATAAACTCGTTCACTTCTATGGAGGACTTGTAGGAAATGATAGAAAGACGGTTGAATCTCAAAAAATGCTGCATTAAAGCTCAGTAGAAGGATGGATGAGCGTAAAATTAGAAAATTCAGTATCTGGATGATGATGATGATATAGAGACCTGACACTACTTCAAATATGAGACGACTTGTATAATTTTGAATTCAATGAGATCCTTTCATAATCTAAATCGTGAGTGTTCTAGTTTATTTTGGTCACGCGACTACTCGTCATCTATTTGGCGCCTTATTACTAAATACGTTTTCTTTGTTCCTCATCTTGCAAATCATAATTTCATTTCAGTCTTACGGAATACTCGAAAGTGTAATAATGTTGGAATATTGTAGTTTGTCAGGTATTATATACATATAAATGTATAGAAGGGAAAATTTGATCACGCACCTTTAGGAACACAATAGAGAGACAGAGATGGATATATAGAAATAGAGAGGGATAGAGAGAATAATAAGAACAAGGTGGAAAATATGAAAATGTATTGTTTTTTTTCCTTTCTTTCTATTATTCGAAGCACGCTCGTTGTTCGAACGCTTTTGTTTAATTGTTCAGCGTGTGGTAACGGTTTTTGTGTTTTAAAGAGACAAGAGCTTTTTTTCTCCTCTCCTCTATTTACAGTATTTTCGTTTATACATATATATGTTCTTTTGTATCCCATTGGATGAACGTGGTGGGAATTGGAAAAGTTTGTGGGCCAATACATACAGACATTAATATTTCAACTCGAAAGTTGGTTTGGCTCAATTTTTCGTTCTTCTAGATAACAAAAATTTTCTAATAATCGATCATTTATTTCATGATAACAAAATTTATAATGTGAAAATTATTAAAAGCTGTCAACTGGTCCATTGGGATTTGGGATATTATTTATCACATTTTCTGGTTGTTTGGAATTTTGGTAGTTGGATCACGTACGACACGATCTAGTCGCTTAACCGATGATTCCCAAATAAATCACAATTCAGACAAAAAAAAAACGAATTTTCTTGAAGCCAAAAAAAAAAAAACTATGACTAATTTATTTCGGTTCTAGTTATTTTTTATATTAAGAAATTTCCAAATGTCCTTTGATTGTGGAAATTAATGATTTTTATATTTAAAACGAAACGAATCGGAATGGAAAGGCAATTTTCTACGGGTCGTTGTGCTGTAAGAAAAACTACCAACAATTAATTATTGATTTTGTTTAAAATTTCAGGATTTCTAGGCACGCCTCAATTCTTCCAAAATTACAGCTCAAATTTACCAACATATTCCTCAAAATTCCGATATAAGTTTTCCAGTTACAGCTATTCATTCAACTTACTAGCTGTCTAGTATTCCAGGAAAATTCTATTTTTAAAAATGTTTGCAAATAATTTCTAATTTATTGTTGCAATTTCGGTCAAATCGAGCTACTTCAAATTTTTGGAGCAGGAATTCCCAATTTTTCCTATCAATTATCCCCTTTTAAATTTTTTATAATGGAATTTTCAGAAAAATATTGTTATTCACTGAGAATTGAACCTA